>REGO01001162.1:183409-223384 GCA_010120015.1 Rhombomys opimus
TGAACTCATCATGCAAGTACATGGAGAGAAATGATCTAGTACAGAGTCTGTGCTAATGAGGCACCATGAAAAATAAGTGTTAGAAAAATGTCTTGATGCCATCAAAATACTTTGAGATATTCATTGAAATATCCTCCTTGAAATTAGCAGATATGTGAAAAAAAATTCATGTCCAATTCAGGTATATTGACAGGTACCATACAGTGATGGTACCATACAGTGAAGGCAAGATTAGCTATTATTACTTTTGTTTCTTTTCAATAAAATATGAATATATTTATCTGTAAACATTAAAAGGAGTGAAGGGGGAATTCAATAAATAAAACAGTTAAAGTGAACAATACAGTTGTATAGAATATTATGCCAATCATAGAAGATCAATGTTATAAGTTTCTAAAGCAAAAGAAGTTTTATTTATTTATTAACTTATCTTTCAGCTATTGAAGCATTAGAAAGGAAGCTAAAGACATTGGAAAGGTAAGGCAATATCTCTCCCTTCAAGCTAACTCTTCAGTTAACAGAACTTCATACTAAATGAATAACCAGAAATTTAAAATGAGGCCTCTGCGAGTAATATTTTCCCTACCCCAAGCACTTGCAGTGTCACAAATGAGATCATGGAATGAAATAGAAAGTACATAATTCAGCCCCTGTCATTCTTTCCTTTCATGAAAATGTGAACAGCAGTGATGCTATTTCATGAAAATGAATTTAATACCACGAAGAAAAGAAGTACATAATCAATATGATCAATGAGAAACTATGTTTAGTGGCTGTGGGAATTTCTTGCATGTTTCAAATTGACATAGTGTACAATCACCTGGGAAGATAGAAGTTCAAGAGACTCACACTTTGATTTCATTGCAGGAGACTGTTTTTATTATGTTAATTGCTTTGTAAAGATCCAGTGGAAATAAGAATGTTTCCATTCATATGGTTTGTTTCCTGGAGGGTAGAGAGAAATCCAGAAGCAAAGAAACAGTGACAGAGAGAGAGAGACAGAGAGAGGAGGGAGGGGCAGAAGGATGAGCTAAGGAGGGAGGAAGGTAGGAAAGTATGCATTCATGCATCAGACTCTGCTGTTCACAGTGTATAGATGACTAGCTTCAGGTCTCTGCTGCTTTGAGTTCCTCTCAATGAAGAACTGTAGCCTGGAACGTTTAGTTAAAATATAATTTTCTTTCCACACTGCTTCTCTTTAAAGTATTTTATCACAGTGACAGAAAAGAGATGAGGACAACAAAATGTTAAGGCATTATCAGGTCTATGAGTAGAAGCAGAAACAATCAACTTGAATGAGGTAATTCAGACACAGAAATAGTTATCAGAAGTCTTCGCTTACATGCAAACTTTAGTTTTAAGACTTAAATATATATGTACTCTTTAGAATATTCACAGGGGTTACTAAGCTATAACATAATGAGAGGTGTGTATGTTTTGGGGGGTATTTTCCAAGAAAAAGAAAGAGTACTAGCCTAGAACCTCTGCTTGGATGAAGCCCGTGGTAGCTCAATAACCAAGTGGGTTACCCTAGTAAGGGGAACAGAGACTATTTCTGACATGAACTCAATGGCAGGCTCTTTGACCTTCCCACCCCCCCAAGGGAGGAACAGCCCTGCTAGGCCACTTTGCAGCCAGTCCTGAAGATATCTGATAAACTAGGGTCAGATGAAAGGAGCAGGGTCAGATGAAAGGGGAGGAGGTCCTTCCCTATCAGTAGGTTTGGAAAGGGGCAGGGAGGAGATGAGGGAGGGAGAATGGGATTGGGAGGGAATGAGGGAGCAAGATACAGCTGGGATACAAAGTTAATAAAATGTGGCAAATAATAAAAAAATAAAAAATAAAAAAGAAATAAAAATTAAAAAAAATCTTACACATACACACATTCATTTATATATACATATATGTGTATATATACATATATATGTATATATACATGAATATATATAAATATAAGTGGACTCACTCTATAATTTGAGAGAGAATATTTCAGAAAAACACCTTATCCTACCAAATAAAACCATCAGTATAAGGAACGGGTTAAATACTTTTGAGTCTTTGGCCAAAGGGTTTCTGTTGCTACCCAGTACATTACAGGCTATTGCCAAAGCTATCTGTTACCTTTACAGCCTGGAAGTAAGAACTTATTGCTGAAGATACTGTATATTTATGTCATCACTTATGAAGAAACCAAGCTAGTACCCAACTGGAAATTCAAGCATACTGACTGAAAAGCGCTATGTCTACTGTTAGAAAAGAAAGTTATTCTCATCTAACTGTGAAATACAATAACATCGTGCCTGTAAGACATGACCACTGGTGCAATAGTGGCACAAATATTATTGGAGCAATAATAGTAATAATCTTTTTTTACTGGATATAAGGCAAAATCTATGGGAGGAGACATGTAGGTATACCTTTAATGAGACCAAAAAGTTGAAACGAGATAGGTCATAGGCACTAAAAGAAAACATAGTACTAATAGTCTGATAAATGAACATAGCAGCAAAACAACTCTGGATGAAATATTGGTTTACCCATAGTTCAGTGAATCACTCAACACTTATCACAACAGTGTTTTCTTAAAATAGATCGTAATTAACAGAGACCCTCAACAGGACAGAGTACAGAAGGCAAGAGACTTTGGAGTTTCCAGCTCTGCATGGGATGACTTTAGCATCACGAACTCTCTCCAAGGCTAATAGAGAGACACACAAGTGGAGAGAAAGGAGTAGCAAAAACTGGAGGTAGCAGACAGTTTCCAGAAACAACAAAGCTGATGCACACATAGAGTTAAAGAGACTGTGACAGCATGCACATATTCAAAATGAAAAGTCCCAGCAAGAAGGGGAAATGACTATTCCCCATTCCAGCCAAGAAGCTTTGTGCAACTCATCTGTGTTGGAGGAAAGTTTTCTTCAGTGGAGTGCCATTGGGCATGTTAATTATATCCCAGGCAGAACACATGCTCAGGAATAGTTGTCCAACAAAATTTGCACTCCAGGTTTTTATTGTGTTTTTGTTATTTTGGTAGAGAAGCTGGAAATGGCCCAGATGCCCCTCAGATGAGGAATGGATACAGAAATTGTGTTACAGCTACACAATGGAATATTACTCACCAATAAAAAAACAAGGAAATTGTGAAATTTTAAGGTAAATGGTGGGAACTGGAAAAGATCATCCTGAGTGAGGTATTCCAGAAGCAGAAAGACACACAAGGTATATAGTCACTCATACATGGAAATTAGACATATAATATGGGATAAATATACTAAAATCTGTATACCTAAGGAAGCTAATCAGGAAGGAGGACTCTGGCTAAGCTCCTCAATCCTCATTCAGAAAGGCAAAGATGATGGATATCAGAGGAGGGAGAAAACAAGGAACATGACAGGAGCCTACCACAGAGGGCCTCTGAAAGACTACCCTGCAGGGAATTGAGGCAGATGCTGAGACTCATAGCCAAACTTTGGGCAAAGTGCAGGGAATCCTATGAAAGAAGTGGGAGCTAGTAAGACCTGGAGAGGAGAGGAGCTCCACAAGGAGAGCAACAGATCCAAAAAGTCTGGGCACAGGGGCCTTTTCTGAGACTGATACTCCAGCCAAGGACCACTCACGGAGATGGCCTGGAACCCCTGCACAGAGGTACCCCATGGCAGTGCAGTGTCCAAGTGGGTTCATAGTAATGGGGATAGGGACTGTCTTTGATAGAAATTGATTGGCCTGCTCTTTGATCACCTCCCCTGAGGAAGGAGCAGCGTTACCAGGCCACAGAGAAAGACAATGTAGACACCCCTGATGAGACTTGATAGACTAGGATCAGAGTGAAGGGGAAGAAGATCTCCCTTATCAGTGGACTGGGGGAGGGGAAGAGGGAGGGAGGAAGTGTGGAATTGGGAGGAAAGGGGGGGAGCTGCAGGTGGGATACAAAGTGAATAAATGTAATTAATAACAATAATTTAAAAAAGAATAAGAAAGAGATGTTTGGAAAGTAGGAGGAGAAAATATGAACAAAATGTACCATATTCTAAAAACTAAATAAAACACAGACAAGGAAATATGTCAAATTTAAAGATGTGATCCTTGGTAGAATTTAAATGTGTACATTGTTTAAGTGTTTGAGATAATAAAATTAAGTGCAGAATAGTAGGTGACAAGATAGTGCTGATAGGTTGGTAACAGTGATTCTTCATAAAGATAGGTTATTAAGAGATGTGTCAATTCTAGTCTAAGAAATCTTTAAGCAACTTGACACAGGACATTGATGGCTAAGGCCTGGCTAATACTGAGAGAGTTACATCTTAGTGAACACAGTGGGCAAAATAAAATATGTAAATGAAAACATAAAAATGCCTTTAGTAGAAGAACTTTCATACATAATCATATATAATCACACCACTGTGATTTCTGCAAAAGCAGTAAATGGTCTTAACTACTGAGCCATATCTCATGCTCACATCTTAAGATATGAGACAAAAATATTTCAGCCAGTTTCTAAATTCAAATCTTAATTTTCATTTATGTAGGCAGATGGAAGGGCAGTTGTTGTTAGGTTCTGAAGTTGTTAGGTGAGTTAACCTAAAGCATGATTCAGAAGGGATGTCATTCTGTGAGGTAGAATTAATAGACCATTTTAATGCACAGCTGACAGTTATGCTCTTCCCAAATGATTACAGAGCCAGCAAGATGGATGGTCTGTTTTGGGATAAGTTTCCTATTTTACATAATATCAGTTGCAGAAAGCCAATAGAAAAAAAATGGTGATGTCAATGATATATTCCAATTCGTTTTTAATTTCAAGGAAATTATGGAAAACATTAATACCATAATTTCTTCAATGTAGCATCATATATTAAGGACATTGGATTTTACAGCAAGTTTTTCGAGCTCTAAGAAAACACAGTTATTTGGAGGAAAGCAGAGGGAGTATTTTTCAATTATTCCATAGTTTATACCCACAGAATGTTTACTTAATCTTCCCAGGTGATGGTCAGTTAATGTATGATTATGCATAAGTCTTTTGTGAATACCTCCATAGATTTTCACTGCTTTCATTTTTTTCTGGATTCTGTTACTTATGTACAACAATTACATGAGTTCAGAGATATCATCTATAGACACATTTGATTATAAAGTCTAATGAGCTAATAGTGATTTATAAGAATCTAAACTGAATCAAAATCATTTGGCAACATTTTCTGATAAACAGCAACACTATACCGCTTATAAGTGTTGATATTTTTCCAGTTAAGTTTTCTAATCCATCAACAAAGTGAATAATTTTTTAACTCATCATTTGACTTGAAATTAATATTCTTAAACTTCTTATGACCTGTTACTTGTTTTCTCCTATTTCCAATGTCTATCCCATTTGTCTTTCTAAGTAAGGATTGATCATCTTACCCCAGGGTCCTCTTTCTTATTTATCTTCTTTAGGTGTACACATTTTAGTATGTTCATCCTATCTTATAGGCTTAGTACCTACTTATAAGTGAGTATATACCATGTGTGTCTTTCTGCTTCTGGGATACCTCACTCAGAATGATCTTTTCTAGGTCCCACCATTTGCCTGCAAATTTCATGATTTTCTTGTTTTTAATTGCTCAGTAGCATTCCATTGTGTAAAAGTATCACAATTTCTGTATCCATTCCTCAACTGAGGGACATCTGGGTTGTTTCCAGGTTTTGGCTATTATGAATAAACCTGCTACAAACATGGTTGAGCAAATGTCTTTGTTGTGTACTTGAACAGAAAACAAGTTAACAGGACAGGAACCTACCACAGAGGGTCCCTGAAAGACTCTTCCTACCAGTGTATCGAAACAGATGCTGAGATTCATAACCAAAACTTGGGCAGAGTGCAGGGAGTCATATGAAAGAAGGGGAAGGTAGTATGACCTGGAGAGGACAGGAACTCCACAAGGACCAAATATATCTGCGCCCAGGGATCTTTTCTGAGATTGTTTATCCAACCAAGGACCATGAATGGATATAACCTAGAACCCCTGCTCAGATGTAGCCCATGGTAGCTCAGTGTCCAGGTGGGTTCCCTAGTTAGGGGAACAAGGACCGTCTCTGTCATGAACTCAGTGGCTGGCTCTTTGACCTTCCTCCCCCATCTCTCTGAGGGAAGAGCAGCCTTACTGGGCGACAGAAGAGAACATTGTAGCCAGCCCTGAAGAGACCTGATAAGCTAGGATCAGATGGATGGGGAGGAGGACCTCCCCCATCAGTGGACTTAGAGAGGGGCAGGAAGGAGCTGAGAGAGGGTGGGATTAGAAGGGAATGAGGGCTACAACTGGGATACAAAGTAAACAAACTGTAATTAATAAAAAAATAAAAAAACTTCTTATGAAATATCAAATAAAAATATCTAAATCTCTACACCAAGGGAGTTCTTTATTCCATGCTTATATTATATGTGTAGTTCTTTTTTTCTAGTCATTTCGCTTCTCTCTCATATCACCAGCTAACTATTCTCAAACACTTTCTCTACCATTTACTTAAACATACACTGAATAATTTTTCTTCTTACATTAGTATCTATATCTATTTTTACTTTCTGCCCTGAATTGTCATTGGTGATTTTTGCTGTGTTTCCTCTAAGTATATACTATTATATGAGTGGTGAGATAACTAACTAGAGGATATTTACGCCCTGTCATTATAATGACTTGATGTTTCTCACAAACCCACATAAAGCAAAACACACTGAACTCACACTGGTAATCCCATCATTCTTTGAGAATAGAAAAGGAATGAGGAGGCATATACAGGAAAACCACTAGCACTTCACAGGCCGGAGAGTCTGCCCTACTTATAAGTGATCAATTGTAAGACCCTGCTTCAAAGAAGGTGAAAGCCAGGACCTACACACCCCATGAAGTTCAGGTTTCACTTAAAGGAAATAAGCAACACTTTTTTCCATATCATTGGGGGTTGGCCTGGTGCTATGAATTCTAATGTTAATTACTGGCTCCCAAGATCTTGTCTCTGCTCAAAAGAGCACATTCTCACAGAAAATTGTCTATGTGGCGTAAACCTGTCTAGGTCATCGTATCTTACTGCTTGATTAAACAGCCTATACCTGGTCAGGCCATAACGGGGTAGGCATGGGTAAGGTTCCTGAGCTGGGAGAGAACAGGAGATCCACGGGAAATAGACAGACAGAAAGAGGGGAAGAAGGAGGCCACCATGATGGGTTAGTGTGGAGTAAAACACCACGTTGGCTGAGAGGAAGGACTCCAATAATGACATGAAAAGGTCCAGATGAAGAATACAAGCAAGTACCATGGGAATATGGATGGAAAAACCAGATGATGAGGATTTAGGTGGATGGCTTCAGAAGGGGCTGGGAGATGAATGGTGAAGTTATTGAGCCAGTGTAGGTAAAATATATGCCTGGCCCAAGGTAAATAAAGTTAATCATAAAATCTAAAAGGTGTCTGTGTCTTATTATTTGTGATAGCGGGTTGAATAATCCAGCAGTGATACCTTAGTGCTAAAAATAAACATTATATAGCACAACACTCATTTTTTTTTTTATTTACAACAATACCTTATACTCATATTAAGTAATAGAACATGGTTTTGGCCTTTCACACATCTGGAGAAAATATTTCAAATTAGGTCCTGTGCCTTTTCCTTTTGAACTGCTTCTGTTGCTCTCAGTATCTCCGTTTTCATGTAGCAATTAATCTTAGACTAATTATTCCTATTTATATTCTGACAAACAAAACAGTTTATTGTATTCAAACACTATAACCTAAGAGGTGTTGATTCCTTTCAAACCATTGCTGATTTATATTTATATTCATATCTGGGCAAGTAAATCTGTACATGGAATATATAATTTCTTATGTCTTTATATGCATTATTGATAAAGAAATTATTATTTTTATAGTAGTCAAATCACATCATGTCTGGAGCCTTCCATTAGGGAAAAAAACATATTTGTTGACAGAGATTCAAAAAGAGGAAATAGAAATAACGGAGCATAATATGGCTATATTGCCATAATGCAGATTGTTCCCGAGCACATAATAATGCTTTATTTGTACCATCCTGTAATTGGCACTTACGCATTCCTTTCTCTGAAAGCCCATTAGAAATACAATTATGCCAAAACATGATGATATATTTCAACATCATGAAATTGAACCTTTGCTTTTGGCTGAAGTCCCATGAGGTAAACATAGCTCTGTGAGCAAAATATTTAAAGGAAAGAAGAAAATAGAGGAAGAAGAACAAGAAGAAGAAGAAGAAAAAAAAACCAAACAAACAAAACAGAGTGAAAGCTCATTTTACTATTGTGGTAGATTGCATTGCTTCTTCCCCTGGGATAGGTTTAAAGATAAAATGAAATAAACAGTCTACTGGTTCTGATACCTCCCTGCAGAAAGTTCTCAGTCAGTTACTGATAAGATCATGTTAGCAGCTGGGGCAGGCCTGTGATACTAAGGCTCTTGTGATTCTATCTACTCTAGATAATTATTTTGCAATGGAAAGCAAGGAGTAAGCAATAGCATCAGCTGCTGCTTCTGCTGTTTACAGAGCAGAGCCTGTCTCTACTACATCATTAGGTTGAGCCATTTTCATTATTATTATTATTATTATTTTAGTACCAGAGATGATTCTGGTGTTATGCATGTTGAAAATTTTCTCAGCACTACCCATATTCAACAAAAGTAAACATGCACCTGAAAAATAGACACACGAAGAGAATTTTAAATAAACAAATGATGACAAAAATCAAATGTTCTAGAAATGTTTTTCTGCCTGATATAAACTTTACCAGGAGAATTTCAGTACTTTAATATACTGGTGAAATAGTTTAGTTTATATATATTTAAGAAAAAGAATATTATGATTTTTAAACGAAAGATGTACAGACAAGGTAGAAAAGAGGATTTATCAACTTTTGTGATAAGTAGCTACATTTGTATTTCACAAACCCTATTGACATTAAAAATTCAAGTTGTGTTGACAAAATCCAAAGTAAGGTATAAAGACTATTTTGATGATGGGCTCAATCTCACTGTGACAAAAACAGCAAGATGAACAGTGAAAGGCTTCAAGGAATTGCAATTGTATCTTTTCAATGTACATTATAGTATTTAAGCCATTGATCCACAAGTCTAAACAAATGTGTTTTAAAATGTGTTTATTGGAAATACACTAAAATTCACTATTTTGGTGATGGAAAGATGGAAATAATACTGAACTGATAAATATAAAGGGAATTTTAAATTTACATAAAATGAACTAATATATCAGAAAAGAAAATTGATGTTTCCAAACAATATAATTAATTATGATGAAAACTGTACAAATTTAAGTGTAGTTAATGGAAAATTCTATTACAGTGTGTATGAATACTTCCTCAAGATTACCCCTCTCTTCTTTCTTAAATAGAAACAAGCTATTTGCATTAATTTTAATGGTTCAACTGCTTCATTTCTCTCTGCATGAAATTGCATGCTTCAGTACCTCATACCTGCTGATATAATAATTCATATAATCTCAAGAGGTGTCAAGAACTGAATTAAAGCAAAAAAAAATCTGAACTAAAATTAATGTCAGTCTCCTCCCATTTCCTGATTATCACAAGAACAAGGTTACCCTTTTGAAAGCAGAGGTCTTGGCTTTTCTTTCCATTGTCCCAGGTGGCCAAGGCTGTGACGATGTTATTACATGGTCCTTTGGCAGTGCTTGGCAGCAATTAATAGAACAAAAGTAAGCCTGTCTGTTAAAGGCAACACAGCCCACTGCACAGTATATTATAACTGACTTCAGTGTAGTACAGTCACTACAGTACATATTAAAACACTTCATGCTGTCTTTGTAAAATAGACTAGTTGGGATTTTTGCCAGAAAAAAAAATGACAAAAAAAGATAAGATATACCTCTTCACATGGAGAAGTGCCTAATTACATTTTAGTTTTTGTTTATTTTTCCTTATGTATTCCTCCAACAAATTTATCTAACAATGTTCACAGATGTGTAGAGTGATTTTTTTTTTCAAAAACCCCAAGTTCAAGAATTGCCGTTTAAATCTTGTAAGTGCTTGTTTCAGCTATGAAGATGTGACAGAGGTTACAAAATTGTATCTCCTGGCCCACTGTTGTCAGTGATAAACTGATAGTAAGCTGCACATAAAGAACCCATCCTCTCATTGCTGTTAGTTCTGCTTTTCTGAACTTCCTTAACCCAATGTGGGTTGCACGGCATCTGAGTTTGCATTCCATCCCATAGCTTCCTGTGATACTTATAAATAAAAGCAAATACTTTCTGTTTTAATGTGTCTTGTATAGAATATAATAGTATTTTTAATCAATTAGCCTAGAGCAAAATACTGAGCAATAATGACTCCATCCTAAACCCGCAAGCTTTTTTTTTTTTTTTTTTTTTTTGGTTCCTTCTATCCAAACTTCCCACATTTTTAATCATCTCATAAGACCGGCTCATTTATTCTGTTCTCTCCTGGTCCTCTCCTCAAGGCTCCATCTCCACTTTTTCTCTTTCTCTTCCCTTCATTAACCCACGTGCTGCACCCTGTTCTCTGTATTTCTCAGAACTGGCTGGTTGGCATGTAATAGTATTTTAAAGCAAGAATGTAAAATGTGTGAAAGCTAAAGTAGCTTTACATTCTTAAAATCCTGTTATATGGTACAAAACTATAGCCAAGCATGTATGTGATAGAGACAGAAGGATCAATAGTTGAAATCTACCCTCAGCTACACAACACATTCCAGCTCACCCAGATTCAGTTACTGAGTCCATGTCTCAAAAAAAAACATAAAATAAATAAACAAATAAAAATATTTAACACAACCAAAATATATGAATGTAAACCTCTGGCTTTGAAGAATTAGTCTGTGAGATGAATATTCTATAGATGAAGAATCTAGAGATTTCCCGAGATACAAAATGCAAAGAAGGGATTTGTGTGTGCTCATATATATATGTGTATATCTCCATGTATATATGTGTATGCATATGTCCATACACAGACACAATCTCTCTCTTTTCAATTTGCATTTTTATGAATATTCATTATTGACAGATTCTGGACTTTGAATTATTTTGTAGGTTGGATTGTTAGAAGACCTTATGAAATTTCACATGGGTGAATCTTTCAACACATAGATTTTGTTTGTTTTATGTTTTAATTTTTGATAGTCATCTTACCACTTTCTCACTAAATGGACTCAGTGTCTAATTAAGAACGCCATTTTTCACTTCTGATATGAACACAATTCATCTGGCTAATTCTCTGAGGTTCACATTATTCTCAATAATATGTAAATATATTCATGCTGCATTTTTGTGGAATGGAAAGAAAAAATTATCATGACATAGAATTGCTGGTGTAGCAAAATGTATTTCCTTAATCAATTACTGATTTCTCAATAACATGTAAATACTATATTATTGATATATGGAGAGAGCAGATAACCTGTCTTGTCCCTGGTTTTGGTGGGATTGCTTTTAGTTTCTCTCCATTTAATTTGATGTTGACTACAGGCTTGCTGTCTATAGCATTTATTTTGCTTAGTTTTGGGCCTTGTATCCCTGACCTCTCCAAGACTTTTACCATGAAGGTGTGTTGGATTTTGTAAAAGGCTTTTTCTGCATCTAGTGAGATGATCATGGTTCTGTTTTTTTTTCAGTTTGTTTATATGCTGGCTTTTCGTATGTTGAAAATCCCTTCATCACTGGGATGAAGCCTACTTAATCATGGTAGATATGTTTGGTGTGTTCTTGAATTTGGTTTGCAAGTACTTTAGAGTATTTTTGCATCGATGTTCATAAGTGAGATTGGTCTATAATTTTTTTCTCAGTTGAACCTTTGTGTGGTTTACATATCAGGATGACTGAAGCTTCATTGAATAAGTTTGGTAATGTTCCTTCTGTTTATATTATGTGTAATAGCTTGAGTAGTATTTGTGATAGCCCTTTTGTGAAAGTCTGGTGGAATTCTGTGCTAAAACCATCTGGCCATTGGCTTGTTGTTGTTGCTGCTCCTGGGAGACTGTTGGTGACTGTTTCTCTTTCCTTGTTATAAGGCTGTTTGTTTTATGGTGTTATAGGGCTGTTTAAACTGTTTACCTGATCTAATTTAAATTTGGTAGGTGAAATCTATCAAGAAAATTGTCCATTTCATTTAGATTTTTTTAATTTTGTGGAATGCAGACTTTTGAAGGAAAACCTAATGATTCCTTGAATTTGCTCAGTGTCTGTTGTTATGGCCCCTTTTCATTTCAGATTTTGTTAATTTGGGTAACTGTATTTTAGTTACTTTGGCGAGAGGTGTGTCTATCTTTTTTATTTTCTCAAAGAACCAACTATTTATCCTTCGTATTGCTATCTTTGTTTCTAATTTATCGATTTCATCCCTGAATTTGATTATTTCCTCTCATCTATTCCTCTTGGGTGTGCTTGCTTCTTCCTCTCCTCCTCCTCCTCCTGCTCCTTCTCCTTCTTGTTGTTCTTCTTTAAAGCTTTCAGGTGAGCTCTTAATTTTTTTTTTGTATTGTGTCTCTCCAATTTCTCTATGAAATATGAAGTCACTAATTTCTATGAACTTTCCCCTTAGCACTGCTTTCATGGTGTCCCATAAGTTTGGGTAGGTTGTGCTGTCATTTTCATTGAATTCAAGGAAGTCTTTAATTTGTTTCTTTATTTCTTCCCTCACTCAGTGATCATTGAGCAAGGTGTTCAGTTTCCACATGTGTGTAGGATTTTTGTTGTTTTGGGGATTGTTGAAGTCTAGTTTTAATCCATGGTGACCTGAAAAAAAATGTTAATTAAAATTGCATGTCCTGGTTGAAGTTTTCTTTGTGACTGACTATATGGGTAATTTTGGAGACTGTTCCATGTGGTGCTAATGAAAAAAAAAAGTATATTGTTTTTGTGATTGGGTGAAAGTTCTGTAGACATCAGTTAGGACCATTTGATTCATGACCACTGTTAGCTTCATTATTTTTCTATTTAGTTTCTGTCTTGATCTGTTCATTGGTGAGAGTAGGTTGTTGAAGTTTCACACTATTAATGTGTTAGGATTGATGTGTGATTTAACCTTTAATAATATTTCTTTTCCTAATGTATGTGCGCTTGTAGTTGGGGCAAATATGTTCAGGATTGTGATATCCTCTTGGTGATTTTTTTTTCCTTTCATGAGTATGAAATGTCTTTTGCCATCTCTTTTAATTAATTTTGGTTGAAAGTCTATTTTGTTAGATATTAGGATGGCTTCTTGGGTCTCTTTGCGTGGAAAATCTGTTTCCAGCCCTTTACTGTGAGATAATATCTATGTTTTTTGCTGAGGTATGTTTCTTCTAGGCAGCAGAATGCTTAGACAATCATTCTGTTAGCCAGTGTCTTTTTTTTTTGGAGAGTTGAGTTCATTGATGTTTATAGATATTAATGACTAATGATTGTTAGTCTCATTTATTGTGGTGGTGTTGATGTTTGTGTGCTTGTTTTCTTTTGGTTTTACTCTTATAATATTATCAAATCCTGTGCTTTCCTGGGTGTCTTTGACCTTGTTGGGTTTGAGTTTTCCTTCTAGTATCTTCTGTAGGGCTGGATGTGCATAGACATCGTTTAAATGTGGTTTTGTCTTGGAATATCTTGTTTTCTCCATCTATTGTGACTGAAAGTTTTGTCTGGGTTGTCATCTGTGATCTCTTAGTGTCTGCATGGCATCTGTCCAGGCCCTTCTGTCTTTCATAGTCTCTGTTGAGAAGTCAGGTATGGTTCTCATAGGTCTACCATTATATGTTACTTGGCTTGACAATTTAATATTTTTTTCTTGTTCTGTAGATTTAGTATTTTGATTATTATGCAGCAGAAGGAATTTCTTTTCTGGTCTAATGTATTAAGTGTTCTGTAATACTCTTGTATATTTAGGGGAATCTCTTTAGGTTGGAGAAATTTTCTTCTATGATTTTCTTGAAAATATTTCTGGTTCTTTGAACCTGGAATCTTCTTTTTTTTTCTCTATTTTTCTTAGGTTTCCTCTTTTCATGGTATCCTTGATTTCTTGTATGTTTTGTATTTGTAACGCTTCCAATTTTATTTTTCCTTTGAGAGATGTATTGATTTCTGTAATTGTATCTTCTACACTTGATATTCTTTCCTCCATCTCTTGTATTCTGTTGATGATACTTACCTCAGTGGTACCTGATGTCTTCGTTAACTTTTCCATCTCCAGCGTTTTCTCAGTATGTGTTTTCTGTATTAATTCTAATTCCATTTTCAGATCTTGAGCAGTTCTTATTCATTTCATTCATCTATTTGATTGTCGTTTCCTGTATGTCCTTGATGGTCTCTGTATGTTTGGTTGTATTTTTCTGTATTTCTTTGAGGGATTTCTTTGTTTCCCTTATATGTGTCTCTAATAACTGCAAGAGTGTAGGTTTAAGGTCATTTTTTTGTGTTTCAGCTGCAACAGAATTTCCATTTGGGGGTGTGTGGTGTCTGGTGGAACCATGATGTTCTGGTTTTTGTTGATTGTTTTTAAGCTAGCTTTTAGCCATCTGGTTGTAGTAGCGGCAGTTTGTTCCCAAACCGTGTTGGGTTTCCCTGGCTTTTATAATGAGGTGAGAAACTGCATGTCTCCTAAATTAGAAGAGTTACACCAAAGACTGGTTCTGAGTATGGAGTAGTCTTCAGGATGATGGGAGAGGTCCAGGGGAATACAAATGTGTGCTGATGTTTGGCATGCAGTGTTTTATAAAGCAGGGGCATGGGTACAGCGCAGGTGTCTTAGAGGGTGGGGTCACAGATGAGGGTATCTCCAAAGTTGGGGGGATAGTTGTTTCAGGTGGCAGCTGCACTGTCATGGATATCTCAGATGGAAGCTGTAGGAGGCATTTCGGGGGGTAGTCAAGAGAGCTTAGAATTCTCCACAATATATAACCTTCATCCTTACACTGCTATTCCTTCCCTTCACCATCCCTCCTAGGCCATGAACAAACTTTAATCCACATTTTCATTATGAGTTACATTTTTCATCTCTAATAGTATACAGCAATGATTTATATTGCTATATTTTATTTATTTTCTTTTAACAAGGTCTCATGTATTTCAGGCAGACCTTAACATTGCAATGTAGTAAAAAGATAACCTTGATTTTTCTCTTCTTTGTATCTCTCTCTCTCTCTAGCTCTAGATTATAGAGATACACTGCTACAATATCACATTGGTCAACTCAGTTCTGCCTAATTCTAGGCAAGCACATTAACCCCTGGGATACACACAGGCTTTACTTCATTATATATTATTTTAAACAAATTATTCCGTGTGATGATATCATTATATAAAAGAATATTCATATACTAGAGGCATTGCTATTCCAACCAAGGACTCTGCATGGAGATAACCTAAGACCCATGTAGCCCATGGCAGTTCAGTATCCAAGTGGGTTCCATTGTAATAGGAACAGGGACTGTCTCTGACATGAACTGATTGGCCTGCTCTTTAATTACCTCCCCGTGAGGGGGAAGCAGCATCACCAGGCCACAGAAGAAGACAATGCAGCCACTCATGATGAGAGCTAATTGACTAGGATCAGAAGGAAGGAAATGAAGTCCTCCCCTATCAGTAGATTTGGGGAGGGGCATGAATGCAGAGGGTGGAGGGAGGAAGGGATTGGGACAGAAGGAGGGAGAGAAACACAAGGGGGATACAAAGTGAATAAAGTGTAATTAATAAAAAAAAGGGCGTTCCACATTCCATAAGGGATTATAAAATAATTCGTAGAAACAAAGAAATTTATATTGTCATAACCATTAGGGAAGAATCCAATTATCCAGTAACTTGGCATTATGCTGTAGTTTCATATGTATTTTCCTATGTTTAATAATAGCTAATTGCATCATGTAGTCACTGCTCATTTTGATGTTTTTAAAGTGTGTATGCAAGAGACAGGAGAGAGAAAAGGAGAGAGCTAGAGAGCAAGAGAGGAAGAGAGAGAAAGTAAGAGAGAGATAACGACAGTTATTTTGGTTATCTTGATTTGGACATAGCGAAAATAACTACTTTTTTAGGTTCATTATAAGTTTTTTTATTCATTTTTAAATTATTACTATTTACCTCCTATTTTAATAGAATAATTAATAACTCATCAAATTTAAGGAAATATTATGTGAAATTTATTTTAGGTATAATGAATTATTCTGCTCTATTTAAATGAGTTTACTTATGTTATATAATGTTTCAACAACATTAAAGATGTATTTTTATTTATTATATTAAAGGATCATATAATTAGCTTTCATAGTATCATCATAGCTATAACAGAGTGATAAGAACAGCTGAACAGAAAGACCCTGTATAGCATCTATGGAGTCAATTCAGTACTGTTCCAAAATTTCTTGGGTCAGAGTCATTGCAGCCTTTCATCATGCTTTGTGGTAGTCAACATAGAATCTACCTGTTTTTTTCCTTCCTACTCTTCCTCAGTTTCAACCATTTTTTCATCTCCTCCTTCCATTTGTATGGAGTCTTTGTTTTTACAATTCTGCTTGTCTTCTACAACTTAATTTATTTAATGGGTATGTTATGATTTATGAACATGTTTTTCTATTTTGCATTGCTTTCTTTCAATTAACAAGCTTTCACTTTACAGCCATGAATGGCCTGATTCTTGCAAACCATGGAAGGCTTACCAAAAACATCAGGTGATTCTTCTGTCTCTAATTCCAATATTTTGGGGAAATCTGTGAAACTTATTTAGGACTTGTATTTCTCTCTGTGTTCCCTTAATTTTTATTTGTAATGCCACGTAAAATTTTAATGCAGTAGAGCTTTTGCTTTAGTTTGGACACAGAATGTCCCCAAAGTTATGTGTTAAAGGATAACCTTCATTGTGTACTTCAGGGACGTGGTGGACGATGAAGTTGGTGATATATAGCAGAAACTAGTTGGTTACTAGAGGCATGCCTTTAAGTGACCTTTGAGACTTCAGTCATTTTCCCTTCTTCACATCTAAAACTTGAAGACAATTTTCACAATACACATTATAAGTAAACATAGTAAAAATTCAATGCCCACAAGGCTCGTCATTACAAAATAAATTACTTCCCAAGCTGTCAACTTTCTTTTTAGATGTTGGTGGCTGGCTGCACTTTGATATCAATGCTGTGACACTTAGGATGCTTCAGAAGAGACCAGTAAATTGATTATCAGGGAGGAGGCAAAAAGTCTAAAAAAGTAGTCCACAGAATCAGACTGACCTTCAGCCCAAGCTTAACAGTTGGTGATAGTGAAGGTGTAAAGGGTGGGACTGCTGATAACAATGCAGACAGTAAAGGATAGGCTTTCAAGTTTTCTGGCAGGAATGAGATCAATTGGAAACTACATTAAAATAACAGAAAATGCAGAATTTCTTGGAATTCTTCACAGGAAAGGAATAACCAGGATATAAATGTGCTGTCAGGAAAACACAGTCACAAGAGAGACTAGCACTGAAAAGAGAATGGAAATATTTTACATTGAGATGTTAATATATTGGTTCTGACAACATCTCAGAGTCTGCAAGTCTGTCCATCACAGATGTAAAAGGACAAACTTTGTTTCATTATTTCCAAGGACAAAATTTGAACATGATCTTGTGATTCAGTTCTGGGGAAGGGGACATGGATGGATCTTTAGAGTCTCCCCTCGTCTACATAGCCAGCCTAACCTTTAATTCTTTCAGTACAATGAGACAGTATCACTTAAAAACAATTTTAGATGGCCTGCTTTTGAGGCAGTACCACTCCGAGTTTAGATGCTGGCCTCCAGAGAGAGCACACCCTTGAAAACACAAACATGTACACATCTGGATACACACACACACACACACGCACGCACACACTCACGCACATATATTGTCTTAACCCCTCATCAAGGATTTCTCTTTTTTTTTCTTAGATTTTTCTAGTTTGGTTATTTTTTGATGAGCAGTGACATGTACTTCATACCATCTATTCATCTGTGTCTTTAAGCTGCATATCTGAAACAGAAGTTTATTCATACTTGACCCATAGAATAAAATGCTATAATTACAGTTTTTTTTTTACACAGAGGACACATATAATGGTAAGCATTAATTGAAGATAGCTTTACATAATATTTAATGATTTAATATAACTGGATATTTTATTTTTTATTATTTATTTCTTTTTAAATTTTATTTTTCTTTTTAGTTACATTTTGTTAACTCTGTGTCCAAGCTGTATCCTGCTCCCTCATTCCCTCCCCAACCCCACACTCCCTCCCTGGTCTCTTCCCTGCCCCTTTCCACGTCCACTGATAGGGGAGGACTTCTCTTTTTAACAGACTACGAACATCAATACAGTAAAGCACAACCAATTAAATTGCAGGTTTGCACAGCCAAGTTCAAATGATGCATATAGAGTGAAACTCAGCAGAAGTGGCAGAAATATTGTAATGGTCAGAGGATCAAGTGTTGTGCCTATATAAAAATATATGTGTATATATATATATATACACTATTATAGATGCATATATATGTATGATATAAACATATATGTATAATAACATGTATATTAATATATGTATGTATTCATATATATATATCTTACTAAATATAAACAACTAAGAACTAAGTCATAATATTACTTGTACGTATTTTTTCAGGGCTGACCATTTGTTACTGGATAATGAGTGCATGTGCTCATTCCTGGGGAAGATTATGTCTCCAGCTCTCAACTTTCCTTGGTTGTCTGTAGTTCTTGGCGTAGTGTTGAGACCTTTGGTCTTTCTCCCATTCTCCTTGGAGTATCTATTGTTGTCCTCATTTAGCTCAGGTTTAAGCAGTCATATTGGAGAGACTTTATGTGTATAGTTTCTAAAACATGTCTAGGACCCACAGTCTCACAGTACAGCCCTTGATCCTTTGGGTCTTACATTTTTCCCATTTTTCTGAGTTGTTTTATGTATGTATCTATTAGAACTGGGCTCCAGAACTCTGCATTTTAATTGGTTGTGTTTTTCTGCAATTATCTCTATTGTCTGTTGAAGAGAGAAGACTCCTCAATGAAGAGTTAGGACAACAAATACCTATGAGTACAAGGACCAATATATTTAATGTAGTTGAAGATTATACTGGTTTAGTAAAGTTGTATTTGGAAGTTTTCATGACTTCACTTGCCTTAGCTATTTGGTTAAATTTCCAGTACCAGACATAGTTTCACTCTTGTTGAGTCAATCTTAAATGCAGCAGAGAGATTTTTGTTACTGCCAATGTATGTGTACCATTACTGCGTCGTTGGTTATCCTGACTCATGGACAAACAGTATGTGACTGGTTCTAGAATCAGATTATCTGTTCCCATGATTGTGGAACAAAAATTGTAGAGGAATTTTAATTCACCAACATTGCTGCTCTGGCAAAGGATCATGTCCAAAGACCTAGGAGTGCAGACATGCTACACACCTTTTCTCCTTCTGGCTGCAATAGAGACCTACCCTTTGCACACACCTTATTCCCAAGCAATACAGGCAAAGTTCGTATGTAGAAGGAAGCACCCACCTTTGAAACTAATATCTAATGAGGGATTAATATAGGAAAGCATAGAAAGATTTGGCAGATTATCAGATCCTCAACTTTCAGTTGAATTCCTGCAGTTTGACACAATTTAGTTTGTGGAGTTCAGAAATCAGAGCAATTTAGTCAAATGTTGACAGAAGCCATTTTGAATCAATCATCTTAGGAGTTTGAGCCAAACAGCTAAGTTGAACCAGGCAGCCTGAATTAAAGAAAGACAAAGAAAGGATGAGCTTATGCAACAATAGGCCCCTGAGACAGCAATTGCATCTGTCTAATAAAAGATACCTTTACATCTGGTGCTGCAACATTCCTGAAGAAGGAAAAAGCCCAACAGCATTGCGGAAAGCAGATGTATGACAGAAATGTTGCAGAGGATAGAAGACCAAAACTCTTAACAAAATAACCATATTTGATGTCATTTGTTTACTTTTGCATAAACCACCACATTATTTCCCTAAGTGACTGTTTCAATGTAATGAAATTTCAGTTTGTTTATGAACTTGCTAGCTTTGAAATATGTACATATTTAAATAATAGCTGTTCTATCAGGTTTATTTAATCAAATTTTTATCATAATTTATTATATTTTTATATTTTATTATGTAATGTTTTATTTTAAGTATTTTATGTGCTTATTTCTGTTTTCTAAAAATTCCTTTATTTTTTGTTTTGCTTTTCTTTTAAAATTTTTTTTTATTTAATCACTTTACTTTTGAACACTTTATCCTCTAATAAATTTAGTCTCTGATTTTATGTCAATGTCTTTGATTCATCCGTATTTCAGTTTTATACACAGTGATGAATACAGATCTATTTGATTTTTTTTTTCAATACAGACATTCGGTTTGACCAACACCAGTTGTTAAAGGTGTTTTCTTTTTTTCATTGTATGGTTTCGGCTTCTTTGTCAAAAATTAGGTGTCCATAGTTGTGAGTGTTTATTTCTGGGTCTTCAGTTCAGTTCCATTGATCAACGTGTCTGATTTTATAACAATACTATACCATTTTTTATTACTATTTCTCTGTAGTATAACTTGAAAAAAACTTAAGAAATTAAACATCAACAAATCAAATAATCCAATAAAAATGGGGTACAGAGCTATACTGAGAATTCACAACAGAAGAAACTGTAATAGCAGAGATGCACTTAAAGAAACGTTCAATATCCTTAGCCATCAGAGAACTGCAAATCAAAACAACTCTAAGATTCCAGGCAAAATGGCTGAGATTAAAAAATGCAAGTGACAAGGCATAATGGTGAAGATGTGGAGAAAGGGAAACACGCTCTATTGCTGGTGGGAGTGAAAACTTTTATAACATCTCTGGAAATCAATCTGGCACTTTCTCAGAAAATTGCAAATATTTCTACCTCAAGACTCAGCTATACCACTCTTGGGCATATACCCAAAAGATGCTCCATCATACAATAAGAATCTTTTGCTCAACTATGTTCATAGCAGCTTTATTTGTAATAGTGAGAAACTAGAAACAACCTAGATGTCCCTCAACCTAGGAATGGATAACAAAATTGTGGTACATTTACACAATGGAATTCTACTCAGATATTAAAAACAAAGAAATCATGAAATTTGCAGGCAAATGGTGGGAACTAAAAAATGTCATCCTACATGAGGAAACACAGACCCAGAAAGACACACATGGTATGTACTCACTTATAAGTGGATATTAGACCGTAGTACAGGATAACCATACTGCAATCCATAGACCTAAAGAAGCTTAGTAACCAGGAGTAGCCGAGGGAGGGTGCTGGGATACCACTCAAACAGGGACATAGAACATGATACAAAAGTGGATAGAGAGGGAACATGGATAAAGAATGGGGAATGAAACAGATAAGATGTAGGGAGAAAAAGGGGTAGGAGTTGGCAGAGCTGGGAACAAGAAGGGAAACTGGGAAGAGGGCATCTCTTTGATCTCTTTGACAACTATGAGGCCTGTGACAAGGTAGGCACCTGAGAGTGGCTCTAGCTTAGATTCCTAATGGTGTGGCAGGAGGCATGATGATGAAAACTTCTTAGCCAGGCCGGACTACTGGAAGAAAGGAACAACAGCCCACCAACAAAACACTTGATCCATAAATTACTCTGCCTCAAGTGCAAAGATAAAAAGGTAACACAGATTGAGGAAATGTCCAACCAAAAACTGACTAAACCAGGCAACCACGCCAGAGTATTGAGACAGCCCCTGACACTATTAATGATGTTCTGCTATGCTTGCAGACAGGAGCCTAACTTGGTTGTCATCAAGGAGGTTACAGTAAACAGCTGATTCAGACAGATGCTGGGACTTGGAACCAAGCATGAGGTTCCAAGCTCCTGGGGTCCTGTGGAAGTTTTGAAGAAAGATGGAAGGATCTGAAGGGCACAGAAATGTCAAAAGAAGACCAGCAAAGACAACTAACCCAGTCCCATAGGCATTTACAGAGACTGAGACATCAACTAAGGAGCATGCATTGTGTAGACCTAGGTCCCCTACACATATGAGACTAATGGGTGGCTTGGTCTTCGTATGGGCCATCTGAGGAGTGTGTGTTGGCATGTTTCTAACGTGGACTCTGTTGGTTATCAAGAAAAAGAAACTTGTCATAGGAAGATGAAAAACTTAGAAAGAAACTGAATTCTTAAATTCTGGGCATAACCTAAAAGAATGCTGTAATTACATGTGACGTGAATGCTAAAATTTCAGGAGTCTAAATGTGCCCGGAGCCTTCATATTGCTACATCTGATAGAACAATTTCACCTAAATTAAACTGTAATCTGATTTGGGTGAGGAATCTGGAATGTATTTAATACAAATAATGTTAAAGTGTATTTGTAGCTTGCCATGAATGAAAGATAAGGTAATCTGGAACAGGGAGTGAATAAGTTGAAACCCATCAAAATTATGGCAAACTCAGTGTTGGTTAAATATGTTTGGTCTGAACATGATCTAAAGGATACCTCTTCAATCAGGAAATTATGACTTAGAGATTTGTGAATCGTGTTTGCTATTTAAAATTATACAAATTGGTAGAGTAGAAATTAAAAAGCTCAGAAATCATCAACCATGAAATAACTTTAAAATGATCTCCTTATACATTCCTATTTTAATGTGTCATGCCCATTAAAGCATTTTGTTTCAAAATGCTCATTCTGGATAATAAATTGAGTAGGAGTGGAAAGAGACTGACAAAATTGAAAAAAAAAAAAAACAGGCAGAGCAATTTTTAATACTTACTTCACATGGGCTCCGTTGCTTTAGACTTGCTAATACTGAGACTATGCAAAAAGACCTGCCATGTTGCCTAATCAATTGTAAAGCAAATGATGATCTCTCTATTCAGGGATGTGATGCTGGTCTTTCCAGAACCAGGGGGAATGGATAGCATAGTCATATTCAAATCAATTGCAGTCATAGTTTTCCTACATTGAACATTAAACTGTTATTTCTCCTTAACAATGCCATAGTTAGATATTGTAATGTTTGGGTAAACTGTAGCAGTTAATTTGTTGAATGGGTACCTAAGAGAAACACTGTGGGGATACTCACCTGACAATGGTGAAGGATGGGAAACACAGAGTGAATGAGAGAAACAACACTGAAGATATTTGAAAGAGCCATAGGAAAACATGCTCTTTGACATTTACTTAAAGTTACACATATATAAGTACATGCATACACAAGCATACAGAGCTGAAATGAAGTTATGTCAATCGGATATGATAGTATTGTCTGTAAGAATCACAGGGTATCTAAAAGAAAAGAAGAGAAAAAACAAACAAACAAACAAACAAACAAAATAGCCTCAGTTCCAGGCAAGGGAAACTTCCTCTGCAGTTATGGGTCAGAGAAATCGAGGAGACTTCCGTAGCAGTATAGGACCCTTGCTATTGTCCTTGATTATGTCTGAGGTGTTGAGGTCGAGAACCCATTACTGAAGGCATCACACACTTCTAACATTGAACTTGGAAGAATCATACTAAAACTGGCCTGAAGTACTCTTTCATCAGGTCTTTCTTTCATAGAGTAAGAAGAAGTTTTACAAGTTGCAAAATAACAAAACAATAACAATAGTCCTACATACCTGTATTGCCTATAATTAGCAAGGATAATTATAATGACAAATATATTGATGGATGCAATAGTGACACTTATATCCTGAGGGTAACAAACAGGTTTCTAATTATATTTAAGCTCCACCAAATACGTAGAAATTTATGCCATGTACCAGAAACTTAGCCCCCTAGCATAAAAAGTTTTGCATTATATGTTCCTAAAGCCCAGCTTTCCAGAATGTAATAAAAGAAATACACAAGTGGTGAAATGGACAGAACAATTGATCGTGGAATTATTTTTTTTAATTTTTATTAATTACACTTTATTCATTTTGTATCCCCCCATAAACCCCTCCCTCCACCCCTTCCAATCCCACCTTCCCTCCCCTTTCTGCACACATGATCTTCCCCAAGTCCATTGATCAGGGAAGTCTTCTTCTCCTTCCTTCTGATCCTAGTCTATCAGATTTCATCAGGACTGACTGCATTGAGATAACCTAGAGGCCCTGCACAGATGTAGCCCATGGCAGTTCAGTGTCCATTGGGTTCCAAAGTAGTGGGAATAGGGACTGCCTCTGACATGAGCTGACTGACCTGCTCTTTGATCACCTCCTCCTGAGGGGAGAGCAACCTTACCAGGCCACAGAGGAAGATCATGGAATACTTATACTGATTTGATACACCTATAACAGAATCCCTAAATCTAAGTTTCTTCATTTTTAAACTTTCAAGTAATTAAGAAGACAATTATTGCACTTTTCTCAAAGCACTTGCACTTAATTGCAGGGTATTTAAATCCCATATAAAGACATGAATATCAATATAAAAAAAACATACTCTGCTAGAGGGTCCAGGCAAAGAGAGAGAGAAGAAAATATGGGGAGGAAGATAGAGATAGGGAGATAGGGAGATAATGAGAGAGAGAGAAAGAGGGAGGGAGAGAGAGGGAGAGACAGAGAGCACTCATTTTTATATGTGAAGAAAATTTCTCTGGTTCCAGGAGAGAAATGGCAAAATCAAATTAGAAGCTCAGAATTAAATAACTTAGGTGCTTGGGTTTATGTGTGAATTTATTTTTACCTCCTTCTTCCTATGACTCCATCATGTTAACACGCTGAACTAAAAGCATTATAATCTAAAAGTCAATATACTGAAAAGTATCTATTAGAACCTCACCTTGGAGAAAAAATACTGTACTTGACTGAGCGTTAAGTCTCTGGTTTGTTTATTCGAGGAGAGATTTCCCATACAGCCTTGGCAGCTGTTCAAAGTCTACATCTAAATGCAAATAATTCAATAGGATCAAATCACTGTCTCTTTTAGGAGTGGTTTACATGGAATACAAATTTTGAATAGTTGCAGCAGTAAATATATTTTTCATCCTACTGTCTATAAAATGTTTTAATTGGTTATTTATGAAGGGTTATGAATCTCAACAATACAAAAGGGATCAGGGAAAAAGCACATTTTAAATTTTATAATAACTGTTTTTAATCTTACAGCAATGTTTTATGGAATAGAAACTGTACCCAGAAAGTTACAAATGCCAGTGCAAAACTGGCTTTCTCTCCCCATTTATATTTAATGTTCTGACTACCAACAATAGAGTAAGAGAAGATAACAGAAGTAAAAATATTGCCCCAGTTTAAACATGTCTGCTATATTTTTGTTTCTTGGAAATTTTGTGGCAGTCAAAAAATAACACAATGAGCAAAGTTTTTCCTTAACATTTTATTGAAAACATGTTTCTCACATATTTCCTGATTTTGCCTTCTTCTCCATCTACTCCCCCAATTCCTCTCCATCTCCCCTTTCATCTTGATTGACTCCCTTTCAACCTTCATTAGAAAATAAACAGGCACTTAGTTCATGTCAGAGACAGTCCCTCTTCCCCTTACTAGGCAACCCACTTGGATACTGAGCTGCCATGGGCTACATCTGAGCAAGGGTACTCCCCCTTTCCCCGATAGAGGAGCAGCCATGCCAGGCCACAGAGGAGGACACTGCAGCCAGTCCTTATGAGACCTGATAAACTAGGGTCAGATGGAAGGGGAGGTGGGCCTCCCATATCAGTGGACTTAGAGAGGGGCATGGGAGGAGATGAGGGAAGGAGGGTGGAATTAGGAGGGAATGAGGGAGGGTGCTACAGCTGATATACAAAGTGAATAAATTGTAATTAATGTAAAAAATAAAAAAAAATAATAAAAAAAATAAACTGGCTTCTAAGGGAAAATAATAAATTAAACTAAAATATAATATAAAAGATCAAACAAAAACTAACACATTGGAATGAGACAATATAAACAAACAAAAAGAAAGAGCCCCAAAGAAGACACAAGTAACAGAAATTCAGTTTCCTACACTTGAAAATCCATTAAAACAGTAAACTGGAAGCTATAACATAGATGTGAATGAAAAATCCATGCAGATCCTTGCATACTGCTTTACAACATGCATTTTCATTATGGAAGAGGAAGCCTGAGATTATGCCCATATCTTTTCACTGTCTCATTCTTGTGTTTAGAGTTTATTCACAGTATTGAAATAAAATGTTTTAATTAATTAATTCAATTTTCATCTCTGCACTTCCTTCCTTCCCTCCCATTCCTACCCTCTCTTCCCTATTCCCCACTATTCCTAAGAATAGGGGAGCCCTCCTACCCAGACACCCCAGCTCATCTATTCAGAAGAGGACTGAGTTTTTCTTCTTCCCCTGTGGCCTGGTAGGGCAGTCCTATCAGGGGGAAGTGATCAAAAAGCAGGCAACATAGTCCTTGTTAAAGATATTCACCACTCCCCTAAGTAGTGGGCTACTGTGTTCCAAAAAGAAGATAATAATGTAGAATAATGCAGCACAAAACTTAGAAACTGTGAAATCTGTACAGGCTCCTAAGTATGGTGTGTTTTATGGTCATGATAACATGTGGAAGTCAAGGGATGTTTGTGAGAGCAAAGCTCTGTACATGTGAAAGGTGATGGGATTTGGTAAAATCTGGATTCAGTCTCACAGGACTGAAGAAACTGGAAAAAATCACCATATTAATTAAAAATGTCACACAGATATTAATAGAAATTGGTGGAATGAACTGAGAGTGAAAGAAGTAATATACATGACTGCAGACAGACTGGTGAAGAGTTGAGATAAGGTTAGTTACCCTCAATGATGATTTTCATGTGACTTTCCTGAATTTTTTTTAGAGATATGTACTTTTTCCATAGGGATGTTTACTTTATCAACATTAATTTAGAGATAATACATAATTAGGTTCTACCAAAACAGAGTTACTGTCTCATTACAAAATTTAAAGTATAAATTGACAAATTTAACTCAGGAAACATATGAAACAAGTTACCACCACCTCCACTATAAAATTAAAATCATGTTCTCAAATTCTTCTAAATTTTCTAAATGATTAAATAATTAAGAAGAATGTCACCTTACAAAAATATGGAACAGATTCATTGAATGTTTTAAAATACCATTTTCCATTGATTGAATGCAAAAAAAATGTAAGTCATTTTATGAAGAAAATACTTACTAGCTATTTATTTTAGAACTTTTATTCCATTTTAATTATCATTACCATAATAGTATAAATTAGATAAATTCTAGTCAATATAAAATATTGAAACTTGTTATAAAAGACAGGATTAATTCCATAATTTTTATTTTCAGCTAAGATTTTCATAAAAGTACAAATTCAATTTAATTGGTTTCTTGTCAGTCTCTGAACATTTTAGAAATTCCATTCTATTTTACCAGAGAAGACATTTCATTATAGATAAGTGCACAAATAAGATCCCATTGGAAGTTTGCAGTGACTGAGCATACCTGCTCCTTAGACAAACAAGCATTCTAAATGCCTCATAATAAAACTAAGCTGTCTAAACAGAGCCTGATGCCTCTTTGTGGAATGATGGCCTATTTTCTACTTTCCATCAAGAATTGCTTCAGTGAGGAACTAAAAGTTTTTTCCCAGACTTTAGTCTTTTCACACACAGAAATAATGCTTTTTAAGCTTTATATTTACTGTAATGTATAATGGGCAAATTAGCATTTTACATTTTTGAAGATATATATATATATGTATATGTATATATATATATATATATATATATATGAGCTACATATATAATTATATGTAAATATATACAAAAGGGATCAGGGAAAAATATATATATATATTTGCTTATCATGTTGTGTATAAAAATATACATAAAAACATACTATTTTATCTTAAATACAAAATAGTCGACTACTTCAGTATGAATTTCTGAGGTAGGAAGTTATTCTCTAAGAGCAAGACAAGTAAAACAAGAAATTACACAGTAAAGACTTTTGATTTAGTACATAAGCAATTTGAGTGATAAAGTGAAGCCTTTATATGCATTGTTCTTTTTTCCTTTTCATTTTCCAGATCAGCCTTCCAAGGGTTGCACTTTATTTTCCGATAGCTATTTCTGTTTCAAACATCAGGTAACTGACAAGAGAAGAAACAGAAACCAGAGAAAAAATACACCCATCCAACAAAGACAAACCAAAAAATTGGCACCCTACCCTGTATCACCCCTAAACCAATGCCTAGATACCAGCATAGGAACACAATCCAAAATGTGTAGGACAACATGTCACCAAAAGAGCCAACCTAACCTACTAGAGCAGTACCTCAATGCTCCAACATAGCTGAAGAATAAGAAAAAGCCATTAAACCTACTCTGTGAAGATGACAGAGAAAATTTAAAAGGAAGTGAATGAACTTAAAGAAATCAAGAGAGAAATAAAGAGACAAAAATAGAGGAAATGATTAAGTTTCTTAAGGCAAGAAACTGAAGAACAATTTAAACACCTGAATACGTGAAAATGTAAATATCCACAACAAAGAAAACATTAACTGAGGGAATTCTAGAAATTGAAATGCAAAGTACACAAACAGAAACCTCGGACATAAACATAGGGAACACAATAAAAGCCTTCTAAGAGGAAAGTTCATAGCACTAAGTGACTACACAAAAATTGGATAGATCTCAGACTAGCAACTTAAAAGCACACCTGAAAGCTCTAGAGAAAAAAGAAGCAAGCATACTCAAGAGAGGAGACAGTAAAAATTAATTAACCTGGGAGGGATAAAATCAATAAACTATAAAAAGGAACAATACCAAGAACCAACAAAACAAAGATTGCTTGTTTGAGAAAATCAACAAGATAAATAAAACTTTATCTAAACTAATTGAAAGACACAGCAAGAGAATATCCAAATGAACAAAATAAGAAAGAAAAAAGGAAACATAGCCCAAAACAACAAGGAAATCAAAAGAATCATTAGGTCATACATTAAAAACCAGTACTCTCCAAAAATTGAAAATGTATAAAAACATAATATTCTTGACAAATAGCAATTAGCAAAGTTAACTCAAGATCATATAAACAATTAAAATCGACCTATAACCTGTAAAGAAATAGGATTATTCATTAAAATCTACTAACCAACAATAGCTAAGGGTGGGAGTATAAAAGCATAGCTTTCTACAATACTATCTATCTATCTATCTATCTATCTATCTATCTATCTATCTATCTATCTATCTATCTATTACAATGTATTTACTTTAATCCCCTCTGTAGCCCCCTCATCTTCTCCTAGTCATACTCATGCTCCCTCTCTGTCCCTATGCCCCTTCTCTAGGCCATTGATAGTGGAGGGCTTCCTCCCATTCTATCTGACCCTAACCAATCAGGTCTCATCAAGGCTGGCTGCATCATCTTTCCCTATGGCTTGTTAAGGATGCACTCCCCAGGGGGATCGGATCAAATAGCCCAGACACTGAGTTCTTTCTACAAGACTTTCAAAGAAGAGATAATGCCAGTACTCCTCAAATTATTAAATACAATAGAAATAGAAAGTTTTTAGTTTCCATGTGTATTTAGGCATTTTGTTATTTCTGTTGTTGTTGAGGACAAGTTTTAGGCCATAGTGGTCTTATATGATACAAGGGATTATTTTGATCTTCTTGTATCTGTTCATGCTTGCTTTGTCACAACTATATGGTCAATTTTTGAGAAGGTTCCATGATGTGCTAAAAAAAAAACAAAAAAAACAAAAACAAAAAAAAACAATATACATTTTTGAGTTTGGGTGAACAATTCTGTAGACATCAATGCTTCCTCAAGATCTAGCTATAGCATTCCTAGGCATATTTCAAAAATTCTCAAGTATACAACAAGGACATTTGCTCAACCATGTTCAAAGCAGGTTTATTTGTAATAGCCAGAATTAGGAAACAACCCAAATGTCCCTCAAGTGACAAATGGATACAGAAATTGTAGTACATTTACACAATGTAATACTACTCAGCAATTAAAAATGAGGAAATTACAAAATTTTGAGGCAAATGGTGGGATGTAGAAAGATCATCTTGAGTGTGGAATCCCAGAAACAAAAAACACACATGGTATGTATTGAGTTATAAGTGGATATTAAACATACAATATAGGATAAACATACTAAAATCTGTACACCTAAAGAAGCTAAGCAAGAAAGAGGACCCTGGGTAAGATGATCATATCATCACTCAGAAAGGCAAACTGGACAGACATTAGAAGAGGGAGAAAACAGGCAACAGGACTGGAGCTTACCACAAAGGGCCTCTGAAAGATTCTACCCAGCAAGGAATCAAAGCAGATGCTCAGAATCATAGCCAAACCTTGGGCAGAGTACAGGGAATCTTATGAAAGAAGGGGGATATAGAAAGACCTGTAGGGGTCAGGAGCTCCAAAAAGAGAGCAACAGAACCAAGAAATCAGGGCCCAGGTGTCTTTTCTGAGACTGATACTCCAACCAAGGGCTATGCATGGAGATGACCTAGAACCCATGCACAGATGGAGTCCATAGCAGCTCAGAGTCCAAGTGGTTTCCCTAGTAATGGGAACAGGGACTGTCTCTGGCATGATTTCAGTGGGAGGATCTTTGATTATTTCCCCCTGAATGGGGAGCAGCTTTACCAGACACATAGGAAGACAATGCAGCCAGTCCTGATGAGACCTGATAGGTTAGGGTCAAAGTGAAGGGGAAAAGGACCTTTCCTATCAGTGGACTTGGGGAGGTATATGGGAGGAGATGACTGAAGGAGAATTAGATTGGGGGCTACAGCTGGGATACAAAGTGAATAAACTGTAATTAATAAGATATAAATTAATTAAAAAAGAAATGGAAGGAATATTTCCAATTTTATTCTAGGAACCAAATGTTACCCATAAACCCAAGACACACTAGCATTAAGGAAAGACAGAGAAGTACTGACCAATTTCCGTTATGAACTTAGATGCAGAATTCATAGCAAAATATTTGCAAACAGAATCCAAGAATATATCAACAAAATCATCCAACATGATCAAGTAGGCTTCATTCCAGAGATGCATGGCCAGTTCTATATTACAAACTTTCAATGTAATCTAACATAGAAAGGAACTGAAAAAAATTATAATCATATCATTAGATGCCAAAAATAGTTGAAAAAAATCTAACACATTTTTATGATAGAAGTCTTGGAGCACAAGGACTAAATATATCTGGGCACAGGGTCTTTTCTGAGACTGACATTCAACCAAGGACCATGTATGGATATAACCTAGAACCTCTGCTCGGATGTAGCCTGTGGTAGCTCAGTATCCAATTGGTTTCCCATAGTGAGGGGAACAAGGACTATTTCTAACAGGAACTCAATGGCTGGCTCTTTGTCCTCCCCACTCCCCAAGGGAGGAGCAGTCATGTTAGGCCACAGAGGAGGGCTTTGCAGCCAGTCCTGAAGATACCTGATAAAACAGGATCAGATGAATGGGGAGGAGGTCCCCCCCATCAGTGGACTTGGAAAGGGGCACGGTGGAGATGAGGGAGGGAGGGAGGGAATGGGAGGGAATGAGGGATCGGGACACGGCTGGGATACAGAGTTAATAAAATATAACTGATAAGAAAAAAATAAAATTCAAAAAAATAAATAAAAAGTAATAAGTGAAAAAATGAAATACTTAAAAAAAGATTTAATATCACATAAAAAAGTCTTGGAGCAAATAGGGCTATAAGATATATACTAATCATAATAAATGAAAGATACTGATAGCTAACAGCCAATATCAAATTAAATGTAGACAAAGTCAATGCAATTTTACTAAAATCAGGAACAAGACAAGGTTGTATGTATCTTTTGAATATAGTATTTGAAATTTTAACTAGAGCAATAAAACAGCTGAACAGGATCATTGAGATAAACATTGGAAAGTAAGAAGTCAAAGTATGAAATTTTCTTTTTTTCTTTTTTTCTTTTTTTTTTTTGCAAATGATATGATAGTATACAAAAGCAAACTCAAAAATTCTACCAGGGGACTCCTAGAGCTGATAAACTCCATTAGTGTAGTGGTTGAATTTAACATTACCTCAAAAAATTCGTAGCCTTCCTATATAAAAAAGATAAACTTCTGAGAAATAAGTCATGGAAACACCACTCTTCACAATAGCCACAAATAATACAAAATCTCTTGGTGTAACTCTAGCTAAACAATTGAAAGACTTGTATGACATGAATTTTAAGTCTTTGAAGAAGAAAATTGAAGAAGATATAAGAAGATGGAAAGATCTCCCAAGCTCATGAATTGACATGGATAAACTTGTGAAAATGATCATCCTACCAGAACAATTTACATATTCAAGACAATCCCCATCAAAATTATAACACAAGTCTTTACAGAATTTGGAAGGAGATTTCTCAATTTCATTTGAAAAAAGAAATACCTCAGGATAGATAAAACTATCCTGAAAAATAAGCTTTCACCATTATTGATTTCACATTCTACTACAGAGTATATTGTGGAATTTGCCATAAAAACAGACACACTGATCAATGAAATTGAATCATAGATCCAGAGAGAAAGCCACACACCAATGGGCACCTTATTTTTAATAAAGAAGCCAGAAATACATAATGGAAGTGATGAAAACATTTTTAACAAATACTTCTGGTTTAACTGGATGTCAGCATGCCCAATAATGCAAATAAAACTATATTTATCTCCTGCACAAAACTCAAAATTAAGCACATCAAAGATATCAACCTTAAGCTGGACATACTAAACATAATAGAAGAGAAATTAGGGAATAGTCTTAAATGCATCTGCACAGGAGACAATAGAACACTGATAGTGCAAGCATTAAATTGATATAAATGGACCTTATGAAACTGAAAAATTCTATTATTTATTATTAAAATTTATTCACTTTGTATCTGAGCTGTAGTCCCCTCCCTCATAGCATCCTTGCCCATCTCTCCTCCCTCTTACCTGGCTAACCTCCTACTCTACTCCAGTGGTAGGGGAGGGCCTCGTCCCCTACTACTTGAACCTGGCCTATCAGTTCTCATCAGGATTGTTTGAATCTTCTTTCTTTGTAGTGTAGTGAGACTACCCCACCAGAGGGTGTTGATCAAAGAGCAGGCAACAGAGTTCAAGACAGAGACTATCCCTGCTCCCCTTACTAGGGGATCCTCATTGAGACTGAGTTGCCCATGGGTTACATCTGAGCAGGGGATCTAAGTCTTCTCTCCTCATGGTCTTTGGTTGATGCTCAGTCTCTGCAGACCTCACTGGGCCCAGGTTTTGAGGGTACAGAGCTAAACAGAGAATTCTCAACAGAGGAATATAGAATGACTGAAAAACCCTGAAAGAAATGCCCAATGTACTTAGTGATAAGAGAAAGACTAATCAAAATGACCCTGAGATTCCACGTTACACACATCAAAATGGCTAGGATCAAAAACTCAAGTGACAACACATGTTAGAGAGGTTGTGGAGAAAAAGGAACACTCCTCCATTGCTGGTGGAAGTGTAAACTTGTACAACCACTTTGGAAGTCAATCTGGTGCTTTATCAGATAATTAGTAGTGCTACCTAAAGACCCAGCTATACCACTCATAGGCATATAGCTCAAATATTTATTATTTATTACAGTTTACTCACTTTGTATCCTGGCTGTGGCCTCCGCCCTTATCTCCTCCCAACCCCATTCTCCCTATTCTTCCCAAATACCCCTCAACTAGTCCACTGATAATGGCTTTCCTCCTCCCCTTCTATCTGACCCTAGCCTATCAGGGCTCATCAAGACTGGAGGCATTTTCTTCCTCTGTGGCCTGGCAAGGCTGCTCCCCACAAGAGTAAGTGATCAGAGATTCTGCCACTAAGTTCATTTCAGAGACATCCCCCTGCTCCATTTAGTAGGGCACCCACTTGGAGAGTGAGTCTATGGGCTAGATCTAAGCAGGGGTTAAAGGTCTTCTCTATGCATGCTCCTTGGTTGGGGTATCCATCTCTGCAGGGACCCCATGGCCCAGTTTGTTTGGCTATGTTGGTCTCCTTTTGTAGCTCCTGTCTCATCCAGGTCTTTGCCTCTCCCCATCTTTCATAAAATTCCATGCCTGCTGCCCAAAGTTTGGCTATGAGACACAGCTTCTGCTTTGATACCTCAATTTGAGGAGTCTCCAAGAGGCCATCTGTGTTAGGCTCCTGTACTTTTCCCTGTCTTCTGCTTTTGCCATTCTAAATGAGGATTGATTATCTCCCTTAGGGGCTTCCTTGTTTAGCTTCTTTAGGAGTATACATTTTAGTATGTTTATTCTATATTATATGTCTAATAACCATTTATGACTCAGTATATACTACATGTATCTTTCTGCTTCTGGGTTACCTCACTCAGGATGATCTTTTCGTGTTCCCACCATTTGCTTGCAAATTTCATGGTTTCCTTCTTTTTAATAGCTGAGTAAATGTACCACAATTTCTGTAGTTATTCCTCCATTGAGGGACATCTAGGTTGTTTCCTGATTCTGGCTATTACTAAAAAGAGCTCCTATAAACATGGTTGAACAAATGTTCTTGTTGTTTAGTTGAACATAGTTTGGATATGTGCATAGGAATGGCATGGCTGGATTTTGAGGAGGCAATACTCCTGATTTTCTGAAAAATTGCCAGATTGATTTACAAAGTGGTTGTATAAATTTACATTCCCACCAGCAATGTAGAAGGGTTCCTCTTTCTCTAGAACCTCTCCAGCATGTGCTGTCACTTGAGTTTTTGATCTTAGTCTTCTGATGAGTGTAAGGTAAAATGTCAGGGTCATTTTGATTTGCATCTCCCTGCTATCTATGGACACTGAACATTTCTTCAAGTGTTTCTCTGATTTAATATTTCTCTATCGAGTATTCTCTGTTTAGCTCTTTACCTCATTTTTAACTTGGATTACTTGGTTTCTTTGTGTTTAACTTTTTAAGTTATTTTTATATATTCTAGATATTAGACCTGTGTCAGAAAAAGGGTTGTGGAGGATTCTTTACCAATCTGTAGGCTATCATTTTGTTCTGAAAACAGTGTCCTTTGCTTTACAGAAGCTTTTCAGTTTCATGAGGTCCCATTTACTGATTGTTGCTCTTAGTGCCTGTGATGTGGATGCTATGTTCAGGAAGTTGTCTCCTGTACCAATGAGTTCCAGGCTCTTCCCCCACTTTTTCTTATAACAGGGTTAACCTTGGTGTGTCTCTAAGCAAACATGTGAAAAACCTGTATGAAAAAATCTTCAAGTCTCTGAAGAAAGAAACTGAAGAGGATATCAGAAGATAGAACATGTCCCATACTCATGGATCGGTAGAATGTACATAATTAAACTGGCCATGCTACCAAGAGCAATCTACTGATTCAATGCAATTCTCATCAAAATACAAACACAATTTCTCACAGAACTTTAAAGAACTTTAAAGAACTTTAAAGAAACTTTCAGTTTCATATAGGAAAACAAATATTCCAGAATTGTTAAAACAATCCTGTACAATAACAGATATTCTGGAAGTATCTCCATTCCTGATCTGAAACTGTACTATAGAGCAACAGTAATGAAAACTGCATTGTATTTTCAAAGAAACAAGTGGAGGATTAATGGAATCGAATAGACCACGTAGAAATAAAGCTACACACCTACAAATACTTGATTTTTGACAAAGAAGGCAAATCCATACAATGAAAAAAAAAGAATCTTCAACAAATGGCTATGGTTTAACTAGATGTCTAAGTGTAGAAAACTGTAAATAGATCCATATTTATCACCCTGCACAAAGCTAGAGTCCAAGTAGATCAAAGATCTCAATGTAAAACCAGACACACTAAAAGATCATTTCAGTTGGACAAAATGACAGTATACAGAATGGGAGAAAATTTTCATCAACTAAGCATCCAATAGCTGGCTATATAAAAAAAATGTTTAAGGCACTCAATAAACTAGACATTAGCAAACGAAATATAGAGTTTAAAAATGTGATACAGATCTAAACAGAAAATTCAATAGTAGAAAGTCAAATGGCTGAAAAATACTGAAAGAAATGTTCAAGATCCTTAGCCACCAGGGAAATGAAAATCAAAGTTACTTTGAGATTCCTTAATATAGCTGTCAGAATGGCCAAGATATACAACACTGGTGGTGCCTTATCCTGCAAGGATATGAACCAAGGGAACACTCCTCCATTGCTAGTGGTAGTGCAATCTTTTACAACTACTAGGCTATCAATATGTCAGTTCTTCAGAAAATTGGAAATCCATCTACCTCAAGACCTAGCAATATTACTTTTGAGCATATGCCCAAAAACTGCTCCATCCTACTACAAAGATATTTGTTCAACAATGTTAATAATGGCCTTATTCATAATAGCCAGAAACTGGAAACATTCTAGATGTGCCTCAACCGCAGAACGAATAAAGAAGCTGCACTAATTTCCACAATGGACTGTTATCTGTTAGGACAAAGATGACATCATGAAATTTGCAAGCAAATAGATGGGCTAGAAAAAAGTATCCTCTTGGGCAAGATGTTTCAGTCCCAGAAAGACAAATTTGATATGTACATACTTAGAAGCGGATATAATCTGGTAAGTAAAGGATAGTCATGTGACAAACCATGGCTACAGAGAAGGTATCTGTACCTTAAGCATAGCTCAAGGGGTGACATAAGCATCTTCCTGGAAAAATAATGTAACATAGATCTTGAAGCTGGCCTGGATACATGTGGGGATGGAACAGGAGGGATGATTTTGGGCGGAAAGAATGGAGCAAGGGAGTATGGCATGGGATGGCTGGAGGAGGGAAGCATTTAGAGGACACTGTGGATACCTAAAGCAATGAAATCTTCCTGGAACCTATAAAGGTGACCCTAGCAAGAACTCCTGCTAATGGAGGATAAGAAAACTGACCTGGGATCTTCTGTAATAAGGCAAGCCTTCCAATGTTGTGTCTGGTTCATCATGGCAGCCACCAAACCTTTTGACCCACAAACTGTGCCACATGCATTGTGCTGGTTGCTGAGACATTATCGGGGTGGTTAAGTATTGATTGATCTAACTTGAATCCCAGCTCATAAGATGAAACCCAAACCCAACACTGTTTGGACAGGAACTACAACCTGAATGCCTTCAGTCCTAGAGTAGAACCAAAAAGTAATATAAAAAGATAGGAAAAATTAAAAGAAAAAGAAACGTCAATGAAATGATTCTTAATAATATTCAGCTACACTTATAGATCACCAGAAAGGCTTCTTCCAGAAGTTGATGGGAGTATATGGAGAAAGCCACATTCAAAGGTTCAGCGCTGGAATCTCCACATATGAGGGAGAGGAAAAATAGTGGGAGTCAGAGGGATAGAGGATACCAAAAGACCATGGCCCACAGAATCAACCAAGCAAGGCTCATAGTGGGAGCCTGCATTGGTCTGTCTGTGCCCACTGCATACTTGACTGTAGTTGTTTGTCTTGTGGCTTTTATAAGACTCCTAGTAGTTTGGTGGAGGTTTTCCCTGATTATTTTGCTTTAATTTGGAACAATTTTCCTTCTACTGAGTTGCCTAGCCCAGTCTTGATAGGAGGTTTTGTGCCTAGTCTTATTGCATCCTGCTATGCCTTGTTCTGTTGATATTCCCATAGGCATGCTCTTTTTCCAAAGGAAAGTGTAGAAGCAGTAGATCTGAGGGAAAGGGTATGTTGGAGGGTGATGGGAGAATAAGAGAGAGGGAAGTCTGTCTCCAGAAAGTATTGTATAAGAGAAAAATAAATTAAAAAATAAAATTATACAAAGTTTAAAAATGTGGCCATGATTAATAGAAGGAGCAAAAGGTAGGATATATGTGGAAGAGAATGTAAGAAGCAAAACAAAAGATAATTTATGGAATTACATTTTAATTTAATAATAATAGGAAGAATTTACAGTGTGATGTCATGAGTTAGTTAGCTGCGTGCATTTAAAATTAGACAGAAATGTCTCAGGTTCAAGCATTGCCATATGTCAATATAAATTATCAGCAAATTCTTTGACTTCTTAACCTGAAGTTTCAACTTAGGGAATAGACTAGTAATAGAAAGAAAAAATAGTTTGGTAACAATCAAAGTATGTGAATATCCCTACTATGATGTTCTTCTGTAAAAGAATACATATAGTACATTTTTGGAATTATATGTGTAACATTTCCATGAAGATAGAATAATCAATGAATAAAGTATACTTTGTGATACATGGAATTTTTCTTCCTGAACAGGAGAGATTACTTAAAATTACCAATTGGTAATTACAGACATTACCAATTGTTTATCACACCATATTTAGAAAAAATTATTGCAATAAAACACTGTAGATTCAATGCCAGATTTAACTAACCTGAGATGTTTTATCAGCTCAGAACTGTCTTTTGTTAAACAGATTTGAGGGGGAATCCAAGATGGCGGCACTGGGAGGACACACATAATAATCAAAACAGTAAGTGTATAGAACAAAGAAAAATGCTAAAAATTGCAAGGGAAAAAGGCCAAGGAACATGTAATGGCAAACCCATCAGAATCACCACTGACTTCTCAAGAGAGACTATGAAAGTCAGAAGGGCCTCGACAGATATCATGCAGACACTAAGGGAACACAGATGTCAGCCTAGGCTACTATATTCAGCAAAACTCTCAGTTCTCATAGATGGAGAAAACAAGATATTCAACGACAAAAACAAATATCAACATAATCTACACACAAATCCATCATTACAGAAGATACAAGAAGGAAAAATACAACCCAAGAAAATTATTTTCAAGAAAACACAGGAAATAAATAACCTCACTACAGCAAAACAAAAAGTAGCCAAAGACACAAACAGACTACCATAGCCAACATCAATATCAAAGGATCTAACAGACACTGGTCATTAATCTCTCTCAACATCAATGGACTCAATTCTCCAATAAAAAGACACAGACTAACAGAATGGATGCGTAAACAAGACCCAGTAATCTGTTGCATACAAGAAACACACCTAAGTCACAAAGACAGACATTACCTGAAAGAAAAGGGCTGGAAGACTGCTTTCCAATCAAATGGACCCAAGAAGCAAGCAGGAGTAGCCATTCTAATATCTAATAATATAGACTTTCAACCAAAATTAGGCAAAAGAAATGGAGAAGGACACTTCATACTCATCAAGGAAAAAATCCACCAGGAAGATATCACAATCCTGAACACTATGCCCCAAATACAAGGGCACCCACATATGTAAAAGAAACATTGATAAATCTTAAACCACACATAGATCCCCACACAGGAATAGTGGGAGACTTCAACACACCACTCTCATCAAAGGACAGGTCAACAAAACAGAAATTAAACAAAGAAACAATACCTTTAACAGAGGTCATGAAACAAATGGACCTAACAGACATCTACAGAACCTTACACCCAAACAAAAAAGAATTTTCCTTCTTCTCAGCACCTCATGGAACCTTCTCCAAAATAAACCATATAGTTGGTAACAAAGTGAGCCTCAACAGATACAAGAAAATTGAAAGAATCCCTTGTATCCTATCTGATCACCATAGACTAAAGCTGCACCTCAACAACTGAAATAGCAAAAAGCCAACAAACATAACTTGCTACTAAATGACAGCTGGGGCAGAGAAGAAATAAAGAAATTAAAGTCTTCCTAGAATTCAATGAAAATGAAGGCACAACATACCCAAAGTTTCTGGAACAAAATGAAAGCAGTTATAAGAGGAAAGTTCATAGCTCTAAGTGCCTTCAAGAAGACATTCGAAACATATCATTCAAGCAACTTAATGGCTCACCTAAAAGCCCAAGAAAGAAGAAGAAGAAGAAGAAGAAGAAGAAGAAGAAGAAGAAGAAGAAGAAGAAGAAAACTCACCAAAGAGGAGTAGGCAGCTGGAAATAATCAAACAGCAGGGCTGAAATCAATCAATTAGAAACAAATGAAACAATTCAAAGAATTAATGAAACCAAGAGCTGGTTCTTTGA
>REGO01001163.1:0-24082 GCA_010120015.1 Rhombomys opimus
AAGGATAGGAGCTCCACAAGGACCAAATATATCTGGGCACAGGGTCTTTTCTGAGACTGACATTCAACCAAGGACCATGTATGGATATAACCTAGAACCTCTGCTCAGATGTAGCATGTCGTAGCTCAATAACCAATTGGTTTCCCAAAGTGAGGGGAACAAGGACTATATCTAACAGGAACTCAATGACTGGCTCTTTGGCCCCCTCATCCCCCAAGGGAGGAGCAGTCCTGTTAGGCCACAGAGGAGGGCTTTGCAGCCAGTCCTGAAGATACCTGATAAAACAGGATTGGATGAATGGGGAGGAGGTCCCGCCCCCATCAGTGGACTTGGAAAGGGGCAGGGTGGAGATGAAGGAGGGAGGGAGGGACTGGGAGGGAATGAGGGAGCAGGACACGGCTGGGATACAGAATTAATAAAATGTAACTGATAAGAAAAAAATAAAATTAAAAAAAAATAAATTAATTAAAAAATAGAAAAAAGTATGATGACATAACAAGGGTTTTATGACCACACAATCATATTATTATGAAAATAGGCTATTATGACATCACAATGATGTTATGACATCTCAATGGTATTATGACATAATAATGGTATTATCATTCCAAAATGGTATTATGACTTCATAATGGTATTACAACATATTTGGGGTATGATATCACAATGGAATTTTGAGATAATGCTAGTATGATGTCACAATCCTATTATGACATCACAAAGGTATTTTGGCATCACAAAGCTATTATAACATCACAATATTATTATGATATAACAAAGCTATTAGACACGATTGTGTTATGATATCAGAATTGAAGTATGCCATTACAATAATATTAGGAAATTTCAATGCTATGATGACATCACAAGGAAATGATTTTTCACAATGGTATTATGACATCACAATGCTATGATGATATAATTCTATCATGAAAACACGATGTTATTATAACATCAAACTGGTATAAATACATGATTTTTGGTATGACATCACATGGAAGTTTGACATCAAAATGCTATTATGACTTCACAACAGTATGACTTCATAATGATATAGGATATAACATTCTATTATGACATCACAATGACATCATGACAGTCAAATTCATCATGACATCCCAATGCTATTATGAGATCACAATGCTATTACAACATGATTGTGGTATGACATCACTGTGGAAGTTTGATATCAAATTGCTATTATGACTTCACAACAGTATGACTTCATAATGATATAGGATATAACATTCTATTATGACATCACAATGACATCATGACAGTCAAATTCATCATGACATCCCAATGCTATTATGAGATCACAATGCTATTACAACATGATTGTGGTATGACATCACAATGGAATTATAACATCTCACTGCTATCATTACTATTACCATTACATGTTATTATGATGACACTATTATGCTATAATAACTGTGTTAATACTTCACAATGTTATTAATACATCACAATGCTAATATGCTATCACACTACTATTTTGACATCACAGAGTAATTATGACCTCAATATGGTATTATGACATCACAATGCTATGACATCTAAATGCTATTATGATATCACAATGACATGACATCACAATGATATTATGACATCATGATGCTATTTTTGACTTCACAATGATGTTATGACATAAAAATGCTATTAGGACATCACAAAGGTATTTTCCACATCACAATATGACATCACAATGCTATTATGCTATCATAATGCTATTATGCTATCACAATGCTATTATGCTATCACAATGGTGTTATACCTTCACAATGTATGATGTTATTAAACTGCTATTATGACATCACAATGCTAATATGACATAACAATGCTCTTATGTCATCACAGTGACATAACATTACAATGCTGTTATGACACCACATGGTATTATGATATCACAGTATTATCATGATATCACAATGGTATTATGACATCACTATGGTATTATGACATGTAAAGTTATGACTTTACAATGATATTTGGATGGACATCCCAATGCTATGATGACATCACAAGTTATTATGCTATCACAATAGTTGTATGACTTCACAATGCTATTATGAATTCACAATTTTATTATGGTATCTCAATGCTGGTACAACATCCCAATGATATTTAATCACAATGCTATTACAACATCACAAATGTATTTTGACATCCAAATGCTATTATGGCATCACAATATTATAACATCCAGATGGTATTATTATGATTTCACAATGTTACTATGACTTTACAATGCTATTATGACATTACAATGCTCTTATGACAACACAATCTTTTATGACATCACAATGCTCTGACAACATGATTGTGTTATGACATTGGAATGGAATTATGATATTATAATGTTTTTATGATTTCACAATAGTATGATGATTTCACAATGCTATTATGACATCACCATACCATTATGACATTACAAATCTGTTATGACATCACCATCACAATGCTATTATGACATCACAATGCTATTATGACCTCACAATGGTATTATGGCCACAAAAGAGTATTACGAAATCCCAATATTATTATGACATCATAAGGCTATTATGACATCACAATGCTATGATTATATCTCAATGATATTTCAACATAACAATCATATGAAATCACAATGCTATTGAGACATCACAAAGGATTTTGATATCACAATTCTATTATAATATCACAATGGTCTTATGACCTAAAATAATATTATGACATCACAATGCTGTTATGATATCACAAGGCTATTAGGATTTCAAGATGGTATGACCACAAAAGTGTATTATGATATCAAAATAGTATTGTGACATCACAAGGCTATTATGACATCACAATGCTATGATTATATCTCAATGATGTATCAACATAACAATGATATAAAATCACAATGGCATTACAATATCACAAAGGGATTTTGACATCACAATACTTTTGTGACCACAAAATGCTATTATGACCTCATATTGATGTTATAACTTTACAAGGTACTATGTCATTACAATGCTACTATGACATCACAATCATAATATGATATCATAAAATGTTCTTATGACATCACAATAACATAACATTACAATGCTGTTAAGACATCACAATGGTATTATGACAAAACATGCTATTAGGACCTCATAAAGGTATGACTTTATAATATATTAGGACATCTCAATACTATGATGACATTACAAGCTCTTATGCTTTCATAATGGTGTGATGACTTCACAATGCTATTATGATATCTCAATTCTATTACAATAACACAGTGAAATGGAATCACAATGTGTTTAGGATATCAAAAGGAATTTTGACATCCAAATACTATTATGACATCACAATGTTATAACATCCTGATGGTATTATGATTTCACAATGTTACTATGACTTTACAATGCTATTATGATATTTCAATGCTATTATGAGAACACAATCTTTTATGACATCACAATGCTCTTACAACATGATTGTGTTATGACATCAGAATGGAATTATGATATTATAATGCTTTTATGATTTCACAATGGTATGACTTTACAATCATAATGGGATAACTCAATGCTATGATGATATCACAATGTTATTATGCTATCAAAATCTTGTTATGACATCACAATATTATTATGACACCAAAATGGCATCATGACATCAAAATTTATTATAACATCCCAATGCTATTTAATAGCACACTTATATTAGGACATGATTGTTGTATGACATCACAATGGAATTTTGATATCACAATAGTATTATGCTATCACAATGGTGTTATGACTTCAACATGCTATTTTGACATCACAATACTATTATGACATCATAATGCTATTATGATATCACAATGCTATGATGACTTCACAATGCTATAATGATATCAAAATGACATTATGATTTCAAAATTCATGACATCCCAATGCTATTATGACAGCACAGTGATATTATGACATGATTGTGGTATGACCTCACATGGAATTTGGATATCACAATGGTATTATGCTATCACAATGGTGTTATGACTTCACAATGCCATTATGACATCACAATGGTAATAAGACATCACAATGGTATTATGAATTCACAATTTTATTAACATCACCATGCTATTATTACATCATAATGGTTAGCTGCTGATAGACTGGGAGGGAAAATGATGTCATGAAACAGGTGAAAGCCAGTTAGCATTTCAGCATCCAGTTATTAAAAATGCAAAGTGGACAGCCTGCTTAAGACAAAAGCTGAGTAGCCCTACATGCCTCAATCTGAGCAGCTGAAAGCATAAAAACACACAGATGACAGTTCCTATGTCCAAAACTCATAGTTCAGTTAAGCTTTCATATATTTCTTTCAAGTGGTCATTAATAAAGCCACTTATCCTTGACATGAAACTCTTATATTACCACACATTCCTGTATTATATGTTAGACATATTAAAGCCAATAAGAATTTCAGGAGCCATTAATTAAAAATGCCACATGGACAGCCTGCTTGAGAAAAAGGCTAAGTAGCCGTACATGCCTCAATCTGAGCAGTTGAAAGCACATAACACAGAGATGACAGTTCCTGTGTTGAACCTCATAATTCAGTTAAGCTGTCACATATTTCTTTTAGGTACTCATTAATAAAGTCATTTATCCTTGACAAGAAAACTCTCTTATTATCACAGATTCCATTAATATTTGTTAAATCCACAGGTACAGTAAGTAATGAATTACTTACTGGGAAAATATTCCCTGAAAAGGAAACTCTTTCAACAAAAAGAATTTAATTTGAACCTTGCTTAAATTTTTACAGAGACTATCCATGATGTCACATCAGCAAGCACAACACTTATTGTAGTCCTTCAGCAGAACTAAGCTTTTTATACTGAACCACATGCAGCAGGCAGAGAGAGAAAGACTGAGAAAGAGCTAGAAAGACATATTTAGAAAGAGAGAGTCCATGACAGACAGAAACAAAGATATCTTTATAGATATAAAGAGACTTCATTCTGTCTGCCCACTTTCATTGGTATATAAAGTTCAAATCACAACATATATAACTTCAAAAGGAGTAATTTTATCTAACAAGGCCATACCTCCTAACATTTCCCAGACTGTTCTTCCCCTCAGAATCCCACCATAACTCCGCCTTGTCCACAAATGCCTCTTTCTATGTCCACTGATAGGGTAGCTCTTCCTCTCCTTCCTTCTGACCCTGTTCTATCAGTTCTCATCAAAAGTGCCTTCATTGTTTTTCTCTGTGGCCTGGTAAGGCTGCTCCCCCATCTGGAAGAGGCCCCTAACTTGTTCCCACTTTTCTCTTTCTTCTGATGTCCATCCTCTTTGCCGTTTGGGATGAGGACTGAGCATTTTAGCCTGAGACCTCCCTCTTGATTAGTTTCTTTAGATGTACAGATTTTAATAGGTTTATTCTATATTATATGTCTATATGAGTGAGTATATATGATGTGTGTCTACTTCTAGGATAACTCACTTCCAGTTCCCACTATTTACCTGAAACTTTCATGATTTCCTTGTTATTTATTGCTGGGTAATATTTCATTGTGTAGATGTACTACAATTTCTTTATCCATTTTTAAATAGGGGGGCATCTGGGTTGTTTCCAGGTTCGGGTTATTACGAATAAAACTGCTACAAAAAATGGTTGAGCAACTGTCCTTATTTTGTACATGAGCCTCATTTGTATATGTGCCTAGCAGTGGCATAGTTGAATTTTGAGGAAGCACTATTACTAGTTGTCTGAGAAAGAGCCAGATTGATTTCCAGAGTGGTTTTACAAGTTTACATTCCTAACAGTGGGGGAGGAAGGTTCCCCTTTCACCACAATCTCTCCAGCATGTGTTTTCAATTGAGATTTTTATCATGGCCATTATGATGGTTGTAATGTGAAATCTCAGGGTCATTTTGATTTGCATTTCCCTGATGGTTAATGCAGTTGAGCATTTCTTTAAGTGTTTCTCTGCCATTTCATATTCCTCTATCGAGAAATCTCTGTTTAGCTCTGTTCCCCCTTTTTAATTGGATTACTTGATTTGTTGCTTTTCAACTTCTTTAATGCTTTATATGTATGGGATATTAGCCTTTTGTCACAGTGGAATTCATGTTGTTTTGATGAGAGTGTCCTTTGCGTTACAGAAGCTTTTCAGTTTCATAACGTCCCATTTACTGATTGTTGCTCTTAGAGCCTGGTGCTGTTGGTGTTCGGTTCAGGAAGTTGTCTCTTGTGCCAATGAGTTCAAGGCTCTTCCCCACTTTTTCTTCTAACCGAATTAATGTGTCTGGTTTTATGTTGAGGTCTGAGATCCACTTGGTCTTTATTTTTCTGCAGGGTGATGAGTTGGAATCTATTTGCATTTCTACATGTAAACATCCAGTTAGCCAGCCCATTTGTTGAAGATACTATCTTTTTTCCATTGTATGGTTTTGGCATCTTTGTCAAAACTCACGTGTCCATAGTGTGTGAGTTTATTTCTGGGTCTTCTCTTAGATTCCATTGATCCACCTTTCTGTTTCTACGCCAGTACCATGCAGTCTTTATTACTATTGCTCTATATTACTGCTTGAGATCCAGGATGAAGATACCTCCAGAAGATCTTTTATTGTAGAGGATTGTTTAGGCAATTCTGAGTTTCTTGTTTTTCCATATGAAGTTAAGATTTTTTTCTTTCTATGTCTGTAAGTTATTGTATTGGTAATTTTATGTGAAATGCATTGAATCTGTAGATTGCTTTTGGTAAGATGGCCATTTTTACAATGTGAAGACTGCCAAGCCATGAGCATGGGAGATCTTTCCATCTTCAGGAAATTTTTTCCTGTGCCAATGAGTTCTAGGCTGTTCCCCACTTTTTCTCCTAACAGATTTAGAGTATCTGGTTTTATGCTGAGGTCTTTGATCCACTTGGAGTTTAGTTTGTGCAGGGTGATAGATATAGATCTATTTTCATTTTTCTGCATGTGGACATCCAGTTGGACCAGCACCATTTGTTGAAGATGCTGTCTTTTTTCCATTGAATGGTTTTGGCTTCTTTGCCAAATATCGAGTATTCATAGGTGTGTGGGTTTATTTCTAGGTCTTCTATTCAGTTCCATTGATCCTCCTTTCTGTTTCTATGCCAGTACCATACAGTTTTTATGACTATTGCTCTTTAGTACAACTTGAGATCAGAGATGGAGATACTCCAGATGATCTGTTGTTGTACAGGATTGTTTTGGAGATTCTGTTTTTTGTTTCTCTATATGAAGCTGAGAATCTTTTTTTCAAGGTCTATAAAGAATTGAGTTGGTATTTTGATGGGAATTGCATTGAATCTGTAGATTGCTTTTGTCAGTATGGCCATTTTCACAATGTTAATCCTACCAATCCATGAGTATGGGAGATCTTTCCATCTTCTGATATCTCCTTCAATTTCTTTCTTCAGAGACTTGAAGTTTTTTCTCAAACAGGTCTTTCACCTGCTTGGTTAGATTCACCTCAAGGTACTTTATGTTATTAGTGGCTATTTTAATGGGTTTTGTTTCCCTAATTTCTTTCTCAGCCTTTTTGTCTTTGGTATACAGGAGGGCTTCTGATTTTTTTTGAGTTGATTTTGTATCCTGCCACTTTGCTGAAGGTGTTTATCAGCTGGAGAAGTTCTCTGGTTGAATTTTTGGGGTTGCTCATATATACTATCATATCATCTGCGAATAGTGACACTTTGACCTCTTCCTTTCCGATTTATATCCCCTTGATCTCCTTTAGTTGTCTTATTGCTCTGGCTAGAACTTCAAGATTTTGTTTTTTCATAGTGTCCTTGATTTCTTGGATATTTTTTGTTTGGAACTTTTCTGATTTTATTTTTTCTTTGAGAGAAATATCAATTTCTGCAAGTGTGTCTTCAGCTCCAGAAATTCTCTCTTCCATCTCTTGTATTCTGTTGTCTCTCTCTGGCATCTGGAGAGTTCTTCAGGAAGCTGAGAGAGGTCCCTGTACCTGTGGGAGAAAAGTACACAGGCACAAACGGGGCAAATGCAGGCACGCACGTGTGTGTGTGTGTGTGTGTGTGTGTGTGTGTGTGTGTGTATGTTTGTGTGTATATGTGTGGAAGTGTGTGTGGACATGTGTCTCGAGGGACAGAGTAATGGCTATTGTTGAACCCTTGAGTGACAAAACATACTTACATTGATGAATTTTAAAGAAAAAAAATAGTGTGGTACATGGGTTGAAATTTGAACCTGGGAGCAATGGAAAAGGAATATAATGTATATTATAAGAAATTCCCACATAAGCAAAATTCCCACATAAGTTGAGAATTTTTACAATGACCTTTAACATGGAGAAAAGATTCTGCTAAAGTAGGGTAGAGTTTGACTTTGTAAGGCATCCTTTCCAGGAACTCATTATGTAGCAGAGAATCCTAGCCATGAACTACTATTTATTTACCCAGCTGCCTCAGACCCCATGAGCTTAGTGGTACCTCTTAACAAGAAGTCCAGTCACTAATGCTATGTTTAGACTCATGGTCTGGAGGACCACAGCAGGAAACAGAGGTGCTCTTATGTTTTAGGCATATAACAGAAACCCATGTCTCTGTACTGAAGGCCCGGTTTTAAAAAGAAACCCAAGGAACAAGAGAATAGCACACTGACCACTAAGTAGGCACAGCTGCCAATCCAGCCAGGTCAGACAAGGCAACACTGTTCTTTGAGGGTTGGCTACACTAGTATGGAACATTACTAGCTGTACATAATTTATATCTCCTCAGTTCTCCTTTTACATTCACAGATCTTTCTCTGTTTCAGCCAAACCAGTCACAGGAGTTATCTTCTTTCCTTCTCTTTTCCCTGCTCTTAAAAAATCAATACCCCAGGTAAACCTAGGCCCAGAATGCCTATTATATTGATAAGAATGTGAAGATACATTTAGTGAGTACACCAGTAAATACTCAGTTCACAGTCACAACCTAGGGAATTTCAGATCCAAAACCACAGTAGGAGACTACCTTGTCAATCGGTACATTCCCATTAATGCAACATCATTTTGAAGCTACCCTACTTAGGAAGCTGTCCAGCTAAATGAACAGTAAATTTTCATTTCCTGTCTGACATTGTCACAGAGGTATACAGGAGTAAAGGTGTGGGATCTGGATAAAGGGATGAGATAATGGCTTGTTGGTTTTCACAAAAAAAGTCACATGTGCACAGGATCAGAGACAACTGGACACTGAGGAAAGTTTGTTTACTCATCTCCATGGAATCCTCAAGATACTCTCAGTTGCTGATTGGCTGAGAGGGAAAATGATGCCTGAAACATGTGAGAAGCAGTAAGAGTTTCAGGAGCCATGTATTAAAAGTGCCAAGAGGACAGCATGCTTGTTAGAAATTATGAGCAGCCCTACATGCCTAAATCTGGGCAGCTGAAAGCACATAACCCAGAGATGTGAGTTCCTATGTCTAAGACTCTTAGTTCAGGAAAAGTGTCACATATTGCTTTCAAGTGGTCTTTCATAAAGTCACATGTCCTTGACATGTGAGTTTCAGATTATCACAGATTCCATTATTTGTTAAATGCATACATATGTCCTCAGTCAGTGAATTACTTAAAGGGAAAACCCTCCCTGACCTAGGAAAGTCTTTAAACAAAAGCAATTAATCAGGACCTTTCATATATTTCTACAGAGACCATCTAGGATGTCAAGTCATCAAGCAGTCATCTTGTTATAGTCCTTTAGCAGTACTGAGAGCTATTCATACTTAACCAACAAGAGGCAGGCTGAGAAAGTGTGAAAAGAGAGACAGAGAAAGAGTTAGAGAAATAGATTCAGAAATATTAAGACTGAAAATGACAGAAACAAAGATGCAAATTGACAGAGACAAAGAGACAGAGCCTCCATTCTGTCTTGTCACTTTATTGGCATATAAACCTCTAAGCAACCATCCTATAATATAAAACCAAAAGTAATTATATTTTTTAATTTTAACTTTTATTAATTATACTTTATTCACTTTGTATCCCCCCCATAAGCCTCTGCCTCCTTCCCTCCCAATCCTACTATAAATCCCACTTGTCCACACATGCCCTTTCCCAAGTCCACTGATAAAGGAGGTCTTCCTCTCCTTCTTTTGATCCTAATCTATTAAATTTCATGAGGAGTGGCTGCATTGTCTTCCTCTGTGGCCAATTAAGGCTGCTTCCCCATCATGGTGTGGTTTTCAAATAGCTGTCCAATCAGTTCATGTCAGAAGCATCCCTGTTCCCATTACTATGAACCCCCTAGCGCCATGAACTGTTGTGCATTACATCTGTGCAGGGGTTCTAGGTTGTCTCCATGCCTTGTACTTGATTGGAATATGAGTCCCAGGAAAGACCCCTGTGCTCAGATTTTTTTGATTCTGCTGCTCTCCTTATGGGGCTGCTATCCTCCCCAGATCTTATAATTTCCCACTTCTTTCCTTAGATTCCAGGCACTCTGCCCAACAGTTGGCCATAAGTCTCAGCATCTGCTTTGATAGTCTGCAGAGCAGAGCTTTCAGAGTCCCTCTGTGGCAGGCTCCTAACTTGTTCCCTGTTTTCTTCTACTTCTAATGTCCATCCTCTTTCTCTTTTGGGATGGGTATTGAACATTTTAGCCAGCATCCTCCCTTTTGATTAGTTTCTTTAGGTGTACAGATTTTAGTAGGTTTATCCTATATTATGTGTCTATATGAGTGAATATATACTGTGTGTGTCTTTCTGCTTCTGGAATAACTCACCCAGTTTCTACCATATACTTGCAAATTTCATTATTTCCTTGTTTTTTATTGCTGAGTAATATCCCATTGTGTAAACGTTCCACAATTTCTATATACATTCTTCAGTTGGGGCATTTTGGTTGAGCAACTATCCATATTGTATATTTGAACCTCTTTTGGATATATGCCTAGAAATTGTATAACTGGATCTTAAGGAAACTCTATTCCTAGGTGTCTGATAGAGAGCCAGATTGATTTCCAGAGTGGTTGTACAAGTTTACATTCCCACCAGCAGTGGAGGAGGGTTCTCCTTTTTCCAAAACCTCTCCAGAATTTGTTGCCCCTTGAGTTTTTAATCTTGGAAATTCTGATGTGTGTAGGGTGAAACCTCAGGGTCATTTTGATTTGCATTTAGCTAATGGCTAATGAGATTCAGCATTTCTTTATGAGTTTCACTGCCATTCGATATTCCTCTATCGAGAATACTGTTTTTCACTGTTCTCCATTTTTTTAATGGGATTACTTGATTTGATGCTTTTCAACTTCTTTTGTTCTTTATATATACTTGATAATAGCCCTCTGTCACATAGAGGATAGGTGAAGATTCTTTCCCAATGAGCACACATTCGTTTTGCTTGATTACAGTGTCTTTTGCTTTACAAAAGTTTTTCAGTTTCATGAGGTCCCATTTACTGATTGTTGTTCTTAGAGCCTGTGCTATTGGTGTTCTGTTAAGGAAGTTGTCTCACCAAATGGGGAAGTTGGCTCTTCCCCATTTTTTCTTGTAACTGATTTAATGTTTCTGGTTGTATGTTGAAGTCCTCCATCCACTTGGAATTTAGTTTGGTGCAGGGTGATAAGATTGGATCTATTTGCATTTTTCTACATGTAGACATCCAGTTAGACATCCAGCACCATTTCTTGAAGATGCTATCTTTTTTGCATTGTATGGTTTGGGCATCTTTGCAAAACTCAGGTGTCCATAATGTGTGAGTTTATTTGTGGGTCTTCTATTTGGTTCTAATGATCCACCATTCTGTTTCTATGACAGTACCATTCAGTTTTTATTACTGTTGCTCTATATTATAGCTTGAGATCATGGATGGAGATCCCCCCCAAAGATCTTTTATTGTACAGTATTGTTTTAGCAATTCTGGGTTTTTGTTTTTCCATATGAATTTGAGAATTTTTTTCAAAGTCTGTAAATTATTGTGTTGGTAATTTGATGGGAATTGCGTTGAATCTGTGGATTGCTTTTGGTAAGATGGCCATTTTTGCTATGTTAGTCCTGCCAAGCAAAGTGCATGGGAGATCTTTAAATCTTGTCATGTCTTTTTCTAATTCTTTCTTCAGAATCTTGAATTTTTTTTACATACAAGTCTTTGACTTGCTTGGTAAAACTGGATAAAACCAGTTACTTTATGTCTTTAACCAAATACAAGAACACATCAAATTTTTTATCCACAATGACCAAGTAAGCTTCATCGCAGGTATGCAGTGTGGGATCAATATACATTAATCCATCAATATAATTCATGATATTAACATACTGAAAGAAAAGATAACACATTTAATCTCCTTAGATTATGAAAAATCACTTGACAATATCCAACATCCATTCATGTTTAAAGCATTGGAGAGATCGTGGATACAATTCACATATCTAAACATAGTAAAGGCAATATACAGTTAGCCTATAGCCAACATCAAACTAAACCCAGAGAAAATTAAAGCAATTCCACTGAAATCAGAAAGAAGGAAAGGCTGCCCACTCTCTGCATATCTCTTCAACATTGCTCTGGAAGTCCTTGCTAGAGCAATAAGACAACTGAAATAGATTAAGGGAATAGAAATCAGAAAGGAAGAAATCAAACTATCAATATTTTCAGATGATATGACAGTATACCTGATTGACCTCAGAAATTCTACCAGGGAATTCCTACAGCTAATAAGCTACTTCCACACCGTGGCTGGATACAAAATTAACTCAAAAAATCAGTAGACCACTTGTATACAAAAGGCAAAAGACAATATGGCTGAAAAAAAAATTAGGGAAAAAAAGGAATTATATTATCTAACAATGCCTTAACTCCTAATCCTTCCCAATCATTTTCTCACTGGGATCTCCATATGTAAATAGATGGGTTTTAAGTAGACATTGTAATTCAAAGTACCTGTAACTGGAAGAAGATGGAGGGACTTCTAGGCTAAAAGAACAATGTTATCTTGAAAGTTTGTCATTCAATACAATGATTAAAGTCCCAACAACTTCCAAAGACTAAAGAACAGGCCTGACAATCTCCTTTGGGAAAATGTGGAATATTTCCATAATGGAGAATTATTCAGCCAAGAAAATGACATTATGATGTTTTCAGGCAAATGGATGGAACCAGGAAAAATCATCCTGGGTGAAGTAAATAAACCAATCAGAAAATATGTTATGTATTCACTTATTAAGAACACCATCTTTTAAATGGGTTATTGCCCCTCAGTTCTCCTCTTACAATCAAAAAATATTTTTCTTTTTCAGCCAAACCAGTCTCAGGAATTGACTGGTCTCCTTTTCTTTTCCCTGCTCTTAAAGACTCAATACTTCGGGTAATCCTAGTCCATGCCAGCATATTATGTCAATAAGAATGTGAAGGTAAATTTAGTGAAGACATGAGTAACTGCTCAGCTCAAAGTCAAAATGTAGGAAATTTCAGATCCAAGACCAAAGTAGGAGACGACATTTTCATTGGTCAAATTCCCCTTAATCCCACATCACTTTGAAGGTCCCTACTTATGAAGCTCCAATTAAATATTAAATTTTCATTTCTTACCTGACATTGTCACAGGGTAAACAGGAGTAAATGTGCAGATCTGAATAAAAGGTTGAGATAAAGGCATGCTTGTTTTCACAAGAAAAAGTCACATATGCACAGGACACTGAGGAATATTTGTTTTCTCATCTCCATGGAAAACTCTAGATTCCCTCAGGTGCTGATAGGTTGAGTGGCAGAATGATGTCATGAAAGAAGTGAAAGCCAGTAAGAGTTTCAGGAGCCAGTTATTAAAAGGGCCAAGTAGACAGCCTGCTGGAGTGAAAGAGTGGTCAAGCCTTCAAGCCTCAATCTGGGCAGCTCAAGCACACAACCCAGAGTTGACAGTTCCTGTGTCCAAGACTCTTAGTTAAGGAAAAGTGTCACATATTTCTTTCAAGTGGTCATTAATAAAGTCATGTGTCCTTGAAATGTGACTTTCACATTATCTCAGATTCCATTATTATTTGTTAAATGCACAGGTATATCATCAGTCAGTTAGCTACTTACTGTGAAAAGGTTCCCAGACCAAGGCAACTCTTCATGACAGAGACCATCCATGATGCCATTTCAGCAAGCAATCATCTTGTTGTAGTCCTTCAGCAGAACTGAGAGCTTTTCATACTGAACCAAAAATGTCAAGTAGAGAGAGAGAGAGAGAGACATTCAGAAATAGAGAAACTGATACCTACAAAAACAAAGATATAAACTGATAGAGATCAAGAGAAAGAGACTCAATTATGTCTGGTCACTTTCATTGCCATATCAACCTCAAAGCACACCCTCACATAATATCACACCAATAGGAATTACATTTTCTAATAAGGATATACTCCTAACTCTGCCCACACATTTCCTCACTGTGGACTAATCTTGTAAATAGATGAACTTCAAGAAGACAGTGCAATTCAAATCATCAGGAAGTGGAAGAAAATGGAGGCAGTTCTAGGATAAAAGAACATAGTAATCCAGACACTTTGTCATACAATACAATGATTAAAGTCCCAGCAACTTTGAGGATCTAAAGAACGGGAGTGACAATCTCCTTTGGGAAAAAAATGTGGATTATTTCACTTCTTAGGAGGTCTCCTAATAGTGGGGCATAAATTTCCGATAGGCCATAGTTTGTGACCAAACCAGTGTTCCACTGAAGGTATTGGGCGGCAGTTAATTGAGTTGTTGGCCCAGTGCACATTATGGAAATTTTCAAGCAACCCCAATTGTTGTTATTAAAATATGTTTTTCTCTGCCATCAGCTGATAGATCAGTGCCTTGTTCTTGTACACACAAAGATGCTTCCTTCTACATCAAATAGGAATGCATAAAGATGCATAGTCTGATATTATGCAGAGAGAGACCTAAAAAACACCCAGCTCCAAATGGTATTTCATGATGAAATTCTCCCTCCCCTCAGAGACCTGTGAAGTCTGCAGGAGAGGAGGCTTAAAAAGTATGATAAGCAGAGGGAATTGAGGACACAAGGAGAACAATGCCCTGAGAATCAGACGGCAGAGGAAGATGATACAGCCAGACTTGATGAGACCTGATAATCTAAAGTCAGATAGAAGTGGAAGAGGTCCTTCTGAATCAGGGAACTAGACAAATGGCATAGGGGCTTAAAAGGGAGGTTGGTGGAACTTGAAGGAGAAGATGGAGGGGTCTGTATAGGGGATACAAAATGAATAAATGCAATAAATAAATACGTAAGAAAAACTGTGATCAAGGTGATGAATGGACTTGGCATTGAAACTCTGATCACATTCCAATGCATATATGAACAATACATACTTCAACTGAGGTATTTTAAAGAATTTTTTTTTTAATTTGAACCTGGGATTATTGGAAAAAGACTGTAATGTATATTATATAAATAATATATTGACCACTTTTACAATGTCTTTTTAAATGGAGAAAAGATTCTGCAATTGGAGGGTAGAGTTTTACTTTGTAAGGCATGCTTTCCAGAAACTCATTATGTAGCAGACAATCTTAGCCATGAACTATTTGTTACCCACCCTACCTCAGACCCCATGGGCTCAGGTGGCATCTCTGAACAAGTAGTGGTGGCACTAACACTGTGTTAGAGGGTTTTTCTGGAGGATCACAGAATTAAACAAAGCTGCACTTAGGTCCTAGTCATATAGCATGGACCAATTGCTCTGTCATGAAGGTCCAGTTTTATCTGTAAACCTCAGAATCAGGAGGGTTTCTCACAGATTCAGGTCCAGTCACATCAGCCAAGGCAACACTGCTCATCAAGGGTTGCTAACACTAGTGTGGAACAACACTATATGTCAAATAGTTTATTTCCCCTCAGTTCTCTGTTACACTAACCAAATTTTCTCCGTTTCAGTGAAAACAGTCCAAGGAATTACCAGGTTTCCTTCTCTTTTCCCTGCTCTTAGACTCAATAGCCCAGGGAACCCAAGGCCCTGCAAGCCTATTATACCTATCCAGAAAGGCAAGAGGATGGATATCAGAAGAAGGAGAAAAGAGGGAACAAGTCAGGAGCCTGACACAGAGAACCTCTGAAAGGCTCTGCCCTGCAGACTATCAATGAAGATGCTGAGAATTATGAGCAAACTTTGGGCAGGGTGCAGGGAATCTTAGGAAAGACGTTGGAAACACTAAAATATGGAGAGGACAGGAACTTCAAATGAGAGCAACAGAACCAAAAAATCTGAGCAAAGGAGTCTTTCCTGAGACTGATACTCCAACCAAAGACTATGCATGGAGATAACCTAAGACCCCTACACAGATGTAGCCCATGGCAGTTCAGTATTCAAGTGGGTTCCATTGTAATAGGAACAGGGACTGTCTCTGACATGAACTTATTGGAATGCTCTTTAATTATCTCACCCTGAAGGGGAAGCAGCATTACCAGGCCACAGAAGAAGACAATGCAGCCACTCCTGACTAGGATCAGAGGAAAGAAAAGAAGACCTCCCCTATCAGTGGACTTGGGGAGAAGCATGAATGCAGAAGGTAGAGGAAGGGAGGGATTAGTACAGGAGAGAGGGAGGGAACCACAGGGGGAATATAAAGTGAATAAAGTGTAATTAATAAAGATTTTAAAAAAAGAATGTGATGGTACATTTAGTGAGGATTCGAGTAACCGCTCAGTTGAAAATAAGAATATAGGTTACAAGAAACAAGACCACCATAGGAGACTACCTTGTCATTTGGTACCTTCCTCTTAATCCCACATCACTTTGAAGCTTTCCTACTTAGGAAGCTGCCCAATTAAACATTAAAATTTCATTTCTTCCCTGACATTGTCACAGAGGTAAACAGTAGCAAAGGTGTGGGATCTCGATAAAGGGATGAGATAATGTCTTGTTGGGTTTCACAAGAAAGAGTCAAATATGCACATGATCAGAGATACTGGACAAGGAGAAAAGTTCGTTTACTCATCTCCTTGAAAACCTCAAGATTCTCTCAATTGCTGATTGGCTGAGAGGGAGAATGATGTCAAGAAACAGATGAAAGCCAAATAAGAGTTTCAGGAGCCAGTTATTAAAAGGACCAAATAGACAGAGTGCATGAGAGAAAGGGTGGTCATCCCTTCATGCCTCAATCTGGGAAGCTGAAAGCACACAACCAGAGATGTTCTTGTATGCAAGTTACTTGGTTCAGGAAAAGGGTCACATATTGCTTTCAAGGGTCATTAATAAAATCACATTTCCTTGACATGTAACTTTCAAATCATCACAAATTCCATTATTATTTGTTAAATGTACAGCTATGTCCTCAGTCGGTGAATTATTTACTGTGAAATGGTGCCTGATGAAGGTAAATCTTTGAACAAATAGTGTTTAATTGGGACATTGCTTGTATATTTACAGAGACCATCCAGGATATCATGTCAGCAAGTAGTCATGTAGTTGTATTCCTTCATCAGAACTGAGATATGTTCATCCCACAAGCAGCAGGCAGAGAGATATAGAAAGATATAGAAATAGCTAGAGAGACAGATTCAGAAAAAGAGCTACCAAGACTAACGGAAACGAAGATTTAAAGTGACAGAGATGAAGAAACAGTCTCCATTTTTTCTAGTCACCTTCATTGTCATATCCACCAAAAAGGGCACCCTCCTATAAAACTCAGAGAGCAGATCCCAGCCAGCTGTGCTCACAGCTTCTAGCACAGAGCACAGGGCTGGACACAAAGATCCCACAACAGAATACTTGTCCTGCCCACACTGTCAGCCACAGACCTCAGAGTCCAGCCTATAGAGCCCTCCACAGACTGGAGACCACTGGGTATTCAGGAAACCTGTGCAGGCGCTTTGTCCCCACAATCTGCAATAGCTAACCTTGCCAGCATACACATCCCTTCTTATGCTTGATCCCAACCCCCATATCACAAGCACCTACACTTTAACACCCACCTTCAAGACTCAAGCATGCACATGCGTGCATGCAAGCACACACACACACACATATATACACAGGTGTACTCTCCCCCAATAATGAATTTATGCCAGCAGTTTTTCTTCCTTAGGTACAACAACTTAAGCAGCAACACACACTCTCAAACCACTGGTCCCCCCTGATCTTCCTGAAGAATACTCCAGAGATGAGAGAAAGACAGTTCCAGTCTGAAATTCCAACTCAAGGAAAAACAAGTGAAGATCTTATATAAAGCAAATGGCCAAAGGTAGGCACAAGAACTCACCCAACAAAAATCAGGATACCAAGGACCCACCAGCCACCCCCAAAATCAATGGATATTTTAACTCAGTGGAAACACAGGAAAGTGACTTTAAAGCTATGCTTATGCAGTTATTAGAGAAACAAAAAGAGGAAATGAACCGAGCTCTCAAAGAAATACAGAAGACTCTAACTGGCCACATACAGGAACAATTAGAGACATACAGAGAATAAATAAATAAATAAATAAAGAAAAAAATAGGAGCCACATTCACTCAGATGAAGGAAATGGTGTAAAACATGGAAAAAGAATGAGAATTTATAAAGAAAATAAAAACAGAGGAAACCCTGGAACAGAAGAACTTAGAGGAAAGATCAGGAACCATGAAGGTAAACATCACCAATAGAATATGAGGTGGAAGAGAGAATCTCAGGTGCTGAAGATACACTGGCTGCAACTGATTTCTCCCTCAAAGAAAAGGTTAAATCAGAAAAGTTCTAAACACAAAACATACAAGAAATCAAGGATGCCATGGAAAGATGAAACCTAAGAATAATAGGGATAGATGAAAGACAAGACTCCAGGCTCCAAGGACCAGAAAATATTTTTAAGAAAATCATAGAAGAAAATTTTCCCAACTTAAGGAAAGAGATGTCCATAAACATACAAGAAGCCTACAGAACACCAAATAGACTATAACAGAAAAGAAATGCTCCACGTCACATCGTAGCCAAAACAGTAAACCTAAAAAACAAACAAACAAAAATATTAAAGGCAGCAAGGGGAAAATGTCAAGTAACATATGAAGGTAAACCAATCAGAATCACACCAGACTTCTCATCAGAAACTATGAAAGCCAGAAGGGCCTGGGCAGAGGTCATGCAGTCTTTAAGGGAACACAGATGCCAACCCAGACTACTATACCCAGCAAAGCTTTCAATAAACATAGATTGAGATATTCTATGATAAAATATTCCATGATATAACTAAATTTAAGCAATATCTACTCAGCAACCCAGCCCTACAGAAGATACTAGAAGGAAAACTCCAATCCAATGAAAACAACTACACCAAAGAAAATATAGGATACAGATAATTTCCCAACAAAAAATAAAAGAAAAAAAGCAATGAATCATAGTAAGACCACCAACTCCACAATAAAAGGAACTAACAGTCATTGATCACTATTATCTATAAACATAAATGGTCTCAACTCTCCAATAACAAGACACAGACTAACAAAACAGGTGAAGAAACAGGATACAACATTCTGCTGCATCCAAGAAATACATGTTAATTATTACTTAAAGAAATATGAGGCTGGGGTCAACCGATCTTCTATTCCAGAGTTTATTAAGTACATTTGGAGGAAGTGCAAGAACAGGACATGGTGGAGAGAGAGGAAGAAAGGGGAATGGGGGTGCCCCAAGAGAGAGATAGGGTAAGGGAGATAGGGATAGACAGAGACCACATGGTGGGTTGTCCCTTTAAGGGGCAAGGTAACCATGCCTTCCAGGTGTGCCCACCTGGCCAGCAACATATGATGACATCATAAGTTGCTGGGTAACCCAGGAGCAGGTTGTGTTCCAAAATACTAACATTCCTCCCTTTTTCTATAATTAAAAATGGGGATCTTGTGTAGCTTTTTATAAGGTAATTTAAAGTATATAATTTAAGCTCATTGGAAGCAGCTCTTGCTTGTCATGCAAGGAGTTGAGAGAGAAAAGAATTATAGCAACAAAATGGTCGGATTGCAAGGTCAAGAGTAAGGGGAAGCCCCTGGCCTGGAAAATTTAGAGTAGATGGTTGTCAATAGAAAGAGTTGCCAGCCATGCAAGTCAGCAGATAGGGACTGGGGAACACTGGGAGAACCTGGAGCTACATGTCCTGGTCCTGAAGCACACCATTTCAGTTTTTTGTTGACAACAAGTGGATAAAGGGCATAGATTATCTTCTGGATACCTCCTGCTGACATGGGGGACACTGAAAGGAGGTCAAAGGCTGAAATGTTGGTCAAGTCCAGGAAGAATAGGCTGTTTGATGCTTTCCAGGGCCTGCAAGAACATCCATGGCTGCGAGGGAAGATGCAAGTCCAGCTTGTTGGAAGTCTGTGAGGGCAGAGTTGACACCTGTAGCTGTTTTGGCACTTTTGTGGCTATAGGAAACATCTGTGTCTGGCAGGACACTGAAACACATATATAGGCAAAAGATAAAGTTGAGTAGTTTATAGAGAAACTCATGTAGGTATACATTGAAAACTTTTGGGAGAGTAAACAGAGGTAGAAAGTTTGAATCAATCAAACTTGGACATGGGAACCTCTGTCTACCTGGGCGGATGTTTATTTAGCCAATCACTGGCAATATTTAAAGAAGGCTTTGTTTTGAATCTGTCATTGAGGTGAGGTTTGGTTACAAAAGCATGTAAACTTAGAGGCCCGGTGCCAGATGGCACTATGTGTAGAAACTTAAAATTCTCCAGAAGATATTCTATCTGGAGGGATGGACATCTGGGCATATCCTGTTGGGGGCAGAGAAGTGAGGGACCTTCCAGAGGCATCCCAGTGTCAAGGTGTGACTTGAGCAAGAGGGATCCTACTTGGTCCAAAAGCTCATTAGGTTTTGGCCAGAGACTGGGGCACAAGAGCCCAGTGGGGCATAGCAGGGGCACAATGGTATGCCTAGTGTTAGGCCTTCCTATGAGTGAGTGAGCCAGCAGAGAAGGGAAGAAGTAACCATGTGAGAGTGGGGACATACCACCCAAGGGAGAGTGGGGCCCTAAAATGGAGGTCAGCCTAGAGGGTCAAACCTAGACAATTAAGGCTACAGCTTTGGGGGGGCTCCCTCCATCTCAAAAGATAGTAGGAAGTTGCCAGAGCTCTGCCATCAAGGTTCCCCTACTAAGAGAGGCGTTTATGCTGAGAAAATGGAGTTAATTCACCAATCTAGTGTGAATTCACCAATCTAGGGGCTGGTCAATAAGGAGAACACACCAATCCAGCCATTGTTGCATGAAGTAAATAATAGTCTGGTAGCCAGGAAAGGGAGCCTCAAAACCAGGAAAAAGGAAGGAGTCCCACCTTTTGAGATAGACAATAAGTTCAGTACTTATCTGGAGTCCAATTGACCTGAGAGAGGTGGATTTAGGTGAACTTTCTGCAGCTTACAGGAATTATTTTTAAGTTTTTATAAGGAGATAAAACTTTAGACATGTTAGTATCACAATTGTACTCTGCATTGTAGAAAAAGACAGTAGACATACATTTTTGTGTTAATAGGATAAGTATTTTTAAGGTGAACTCTGAAAATGCAAAAGCCTTTTAGGAAGTAAAAGGGGAACTCACTTGATCTTAAGTTTTAGTATAAGCATATATAATATGGAGACTTACAATATTGAGCTTAGAAACATAATAGTAAGTGGTATAGTGGAATGTTTTTGTATCAGAGTTAGATTAATAAATTAGAGCCCTATTGATAAAGGTCAAAACTCTGGACAGTCAATACAACAGTAGCATAACAACAGGAGGAAATATTAAGCCTTCCTATTTAAGATACCTTAAATCACCTTAGACCTTGGAACTTTTATAACTTGAATTTACCAACCTTAGAACATTTTCTTAGACCCTCAAACATTTATAAGTTGAATTACCAACCTTAAGATACCTTTTTAGACTCTCAAAAATGTATAACTTATGTTTACCAATCTTAAGAAATCTCTCAAATATGTTTTTTGAGAGGGACCTTTGGATTTAGTTATTTACCATGATGTATAGTTGAAAGTGCTATGAACGTTTATTGTCCTTTAGCTAAAGAGATGGTAAAAGGTTTCATTTAGGCCTGTTTCTTGAGTCTGGACTGTGTCTAGACCTAAAAATAGCAGCTCTAGGAACTAGGCTTAAGGTCTGTCTCCTGCATATGAAGAGAACTGAGAAGGCACCTGAAGTCTCTGTCTAGGCCTGAAAATAGCAGCGCTAGGACTAAGGCTTAAGGCCTGGTCTCCTGCATATGAAGAGAACATTGAAGGCACCTGAATTCTCCCAACACAGAAGTTGGCAATATGTCTGTGGGACCTCATTCTGAGGTTAAATACACACCTGTGTGAGAGCTGTGGAGGTTTCTGTGTCAAGGAGCCGTTCGTCCTCCGTCAGGCCAATGAACTAGAAGTCCTTCACCAGGCCAACAAGCTATAAGGCTGTAAGTGTCTGTGGCTCTTGTGCTGATTGAACCTCCATGGCTGGGCAGAGAGGATAACCCTGCTTGGAAGCATTTTGACTTCCAGCGGCCAGTTTGCCAACAGCCAGCTTTGGCCTGTTGCATCAGCAGCGGGACCAGCATCCACTTGGCTGCATTTGAAAAGGTCAGCTGGTGGAATGGACTTTTGGCTTTGAAAACCTCTTACCTTTTGGCCAGAATGCCAGCAGAGCACAGTAGCTAAGGTCTAGAGCCAGTCAGGATGGCTCTTAATATTTTTACCAACTCCTATAGAGTGACTCAAGGACCATCCTCAGCTGTTTATTATAAATTGCAGTGAGACCATGTTTGCATCTGTAGTACTATAAATATGTTTCTATGAATTGACTATTAACTTGCACTTGTCATTAAATATTTGGACTTTGGGTATTGTGTTTCCTAAGTTAGAATCTTAAAAGTCTCATGAATATAATTCATTAAAGTGAAAGCACAAGAGCCAAGATGGCGGCGCCAGGAGAACACCACATCTGAGAAGCAGGACAGGACTCTCCGTGCAGTGACCAGGAGACTGAACTCTGGGCCCCGAAACCACAGCAGTCGTGTTTCCCAGGTGAGGGGAGGCTCCCACGGCATGGGAATCGCTCGGGTCCACTCTCAGCTGCCCAGCCAGAACCTGGAAGAGTTCCTGGGTGACGCGGACTTTGGGTCTCTGGGCTGGAGCCACAAGCCTGCGTGTCTCCATCACTTTCCCAGGCTGATCTGTGGGCACAAGAGTGCCTGAGGCTGGGAGTCCAAGTCCCGGGGGGACACCATGGGGAAGCAAGGTTGCAGGTCTGATCAAGGGTCACCCAATCTTTCCCCTGAAGATCTCAAGGACGATGGTTGCCCGCTGCCATTAAAGCTGAACTCCTGCTGCACGCAGAGAGCTGCACACTCAGCTCAGTGGTACAGACAAGCTGCGCCCCCCAGTACAACAGGCACTGGGAACCCCTGTCCTAAGAGGACCCCACAGAGAAGGAAGAAACCATGCTGCTGGGGTCACCTAGGGAAAGTCTAGCAGACTGCAGATGGCAAACAGGTGAGTAAGCCCAGCCATCACAGATCTGGGCCCAAACAGGGAGCACAGAGTGATTGGAAACTCAGCTCCCGCAGACTAGCAGGTGGGCGCACGCTCCGCCAACCCAGAGGCCTGCTTTCTACCAACTACTCCTTACAGACAGAACTGTATGCCCCAAGACACCAGAGCAGTACTCACCCGCCACAGATTACCTCTTGGGTTCTGGGGCACAGAGCCCCAACCTCAGACCTACAAAGACCAGGAACCATGAGATCAACCCCCAGATACTGCTCCAAGGGGCAACCAGTTATCCCTAACAAAACTGACCAAACCACGGGACACACAGGATACAGCAGCTGATCACTAAATCTACAACAAGAAACCCAGAAGGAGGGCAGCTGACTCCAGGACTTCTCCCCGTGAGAGGAGAGCCCTCTCGACTAATCAGGACCACAGTTACCACCCAGGTCTCTATGCCTGAGGTGAGCTGTAACAGCTCCTGAAAAACACTGGCCATCCAGGGACTATACCCAAAAAGCTGAGAAGGCTTCCTTCAGGAAAAACCATCTTCCTGCCAAAGGGATTCTCTCCACTACAAGAGTCCAGGAACAACCAGAAACTAAATTCAAACAACTAAGATAGCCCAATGGGTAGAGGACAGCATAAAAGTTCAACCAACAAAAGCCAGA
>REGO01001163.1:29666-49554 GCA_010120015.1 Rhombomys opimus
TCTAACAGGAACTCAATGAAGATACCTGATAAAACAGGATCAGATGAATGGGGGGAGGTCCCCCCCATCAGTGATCTTGGAAAGGGGCACAGTGGTGATGAGTGAGTGAGGGAGGGGCTGGGAGGGAATGAGGATTTGGGGCACGGCTGGGATACAGAATTAATAAAATGTAACTGATAAAAATAAAAATTAAAAAAAAACTGACAAGGCCACTTGTTTTTACATGTAAACTAACTAATAACAAAATAAAATATATATCATGTAAAATGTGAAAAAAAAATTATATTTGAGCAACACATAGTAGGAGTCTTATATTTTTTTAAACCAACTTAATTTGAATAGATATTTATAACTCTGAAATTTTATTATTATATAAAATTTATTATGAAGCAGGGTTGAATCATAAGATAGTAAAATGTAACTTTGAATTTTTATAAAAATCCATACCAACTTGAAATGAGGCTTGTTGTAGTGGACTACTCTCAGAGATAAGATAAACAGTTAACTATGTTTAAGACTTATAAATGCAAACAAAATGAGAAAATTATATAAAGCATTAGATAAGGAATTTAAAATAAAAGAGTAAAGTATACAAAAATCAAGGAGAAAAGACATTTTTTTCTATGCCAGAGGTTTATTAAGTGGGTGTGGAGGGAGTGAGAGAACAGGACATGGAGTGGAGAGAGAGAGAGAAAGGAGAATGGAGAGAGAAGTTGTAAGAGAGTGAGAAAGAAAGACCACGTGTCAGGGTTGGCCCTTTAAGGGGCAAAGTAACCACGCCTTCCAGGTGTGGCCACCTGGCTGGCAACACATGGTGACATAATAAGTTGCTGAGTAACCCAGGAGCAGGTTGTGTTCCAAAATACTAACAACACACCTATGGAAAAAAAGATAAACACTACCTCAGAGTAAAGGGCTGGAAAAATGTTTTTCAAGCATGTGGACCCAGAAAGCAAGTGGGGGTAGTGATCATAATATCTAATAAAATCTACTTTCAACCAAAATTAATAAAAAAATATGAAGGACACTTCTTTCTCATCAAAGAAAAATTCCAACAAGAAGACATCACAATTCTGAACATCTATGCCCCAAATACAAGACCATCTACATTTGTAAATAAAACATTATTAAAGCTGAAATCACACATCAATCCCAACACCGTAATAGTGGGAGGCTTCAACACTGCACTCTCACCAAGGGACAGGTCATCTGCTCAGATGCATAACAGGGAAACAAGGGCAATTACAGTGGCCCTAAATCAAATGGACCTGATAGAAGTCTATAAAACTTTCAACCCGAATCAAGAGTATACTTTCTTTTCAGAACCTCATAGAACCTTCTCAAAAATTGACCATATAGTTGATCACAAAGCAAACCTCAGCAGATTCAAAAAGATTGAAATAATCCCTTGTATCCTTTCTGACCATCATGGTCTAAAGCTGGACCTCAACTCAACAAAAACAGCAAAAATTCTGCAAATACATGGAAACTGAACAACTTGCTACTCAATGACAGCTTGGTTAGGGAAGAAATAAAAAAAATTAAAGACTTCATAGAATTCAATTGAAGTGAAAGCACAGCATACCCAAACTTATGGGACACGATGAAGGCAGTGCTAAGAAGAAAGCTCACAGCATTAACTGTCTTCAAGAAGAAATTTGAAAAACATCACATACAAGCAACTCAATGGTGCAACTGAAAGCCCACCCCCCAAAAAAGAAGCAAATTTACCCAAAAGGAGCAGAGAGCAGGAAATAATCTAATGGCTGAAATCAATCAATTAGAAACAAATAAAACTATTCAAAGAATCAATGAAACCAAAAGCTGGTTCTTTGAGAAAATCAATAAAACAGACAAGCCCTTAGCCAAACTAACTAAAAGGCAGAGAGAAACTATACAAATCAGCAAAATCAGAAATGAAAAGGGAGACATAACAACAGATACTGAGGAAATCAAAATAATCACTAGGTCTTACTACACAAGCCTATATGCCACAAAATTTGAAAATCTAAAAGAAAGGACATGTTTAGATAGAATTCAATCTAACAAAATTAAGTCAAGAGCAGGTAGAAAGATTGAATAGGCCTATATCCCCCAAGAAATAGAAGCAGTGACCAACAGTCTCCCTTCCAAAAAAAGTCCTGGACCAGATTGATTCAGTACGGAATTCTACCAGACTTTCAAAGAAGTGCTAACTCCAATTCTCTCTAAATTATTCCACAAAATATAAACAGAAGGAACATTACCAAAGTCATTCTATGAAGCCACATTCACCTTGATACCTAAACCACAAAAAGACCCAACAAAAAAAGAAAAGTTCAGACTAATCTCTCTTATGAACATTAATGCAAAAATCATTGCAAACTGAATACAAGAACACATCAAAGATATCATGAACCATGACCAAATAGGCTTCATCCCAGGTATGCAAGGGTGGTTCAACATATGGAAACCCATCAATGTAATCCACCATATAAACAAACTGAAGGAGAAAACCTGCATTATCATCTCCTTACATACCCAAAAAGCATTTGTCAAAGTCCAACACCCATTCATGTTTAAAGTATTGGAGAGATCAGGGATACAAGGCATATACCTAAACATAGTAAAGGCAATATACACCAAGCCTAAAGCCAACATCATACTCAAGAGAGAAACTAACTTAAATCAATCCCACTGAAATAAGGAAAAGACGAGACTGTCCACTCTCTCCATATCTATTCAACATAGTAGTTGAAGTCCTAGCTAGTGCAATAAGACAATTAAAGGAGATCAAGGGGTCACAAATTGGAAAGGAAGATGTCAAAGTGTGACTATTCACAGATGATATGGTAATCTGCATGAGTGACCCCAAAAATTCAACCACAGAAATCCTTCAACTGATAAACACCTTCAGCAAAGTGGCAGGATACAAAATCAACTCAAAAATTCAGAAGACAAACATAGTATATACTCACTTATATAGACCTATAAGATATGATAAACATAATGAAATCTATACACCTAAAAAAGATAACCAAGAGAGTGGACATGGGGTAAGATGATCAACCCTCACTTAGAAAGACAGATGGGATGTGCATTGAATGTATGACAGGAGTCTACTGAAAGCATCTGAAAGCCTCTAACTAGCAGTGTTTTCAAAGCAGATACAAAGACTCATAACCAAACCTTCAGCAGAGTACAGGGAATCATATGAAAGAAGGGGAGTTAGTATGATGGGGAAAGGATAGGAGCTCTACAAGGACCAAATACATCTGGGAACAGGGTCTTTTCTGAGACAAACATTCAACCAAGGACCATGTATGGATATAACCTAGAACCTCTGCTCAGATGTAGCCTGTGGTAGCTCAGTAACCAATTGGTTTCCCAAACTAAGGGGAACAAGGACTATTTCTAACAGGAACTCAATGCCTGGCTCTTTGACCTCCCACCCCCAAGGGAGGAACAGTCCTTTTAGGCCACAGAGAAGGACTTTGCAGCCAGTCCTGAAGATACCTGATAAAATAGGATCAGATGAATGGGGAGGAGGTACCCCCTATCAGTGGACTTGGAAAGGGGCAGGGTGAAGATGAGGGAGGGAGGGCGGGATTGGGAGGGAATGAGGGAATGGGATACAGTTGGGATACAAAGTTAATAAAATGTAACTGATAAAAAAAATAAAATTAAAAAAAAATTCAGAAGCCCTTCTTATACCAAAGACAAAAGGGCCGAGAAAGAAATCAGGGAAACAAAACCCTTCACAATAGCCACTAATAACTTAAAATACCTTGGGGTGACTCTAACCAAGCAAGTGAAAGACCAGTTTGAAAAAACTAAAAAACACTTTAAGTCTCTGAAGAAAGAAATTGAAAAAAATATCAGAAGATGGAAAGATCTCCCATACTCATGGATTGGTAGGAATAACATTATGAAAATGGCCATCCTGCCAAAAGCAATCTACAGATTCAATGCAATTCCCTTCAAAATACCAATTCAATTCTTACAAAACTTGAAAGATTCTCAGCTTCATATGGAAAAAGACAAAACAGAATCTCCAAAACAATCTTGTACAACAACAGATCATCTGGAGATATCTCCATCCCAGATTTCAAGCTTTACTACAGAGCAATAGTAATTAAAACTGCATGGTATTGGCATAGAAACAGAAAGGTGGATCAATGGACATGAATAGAAGACCTAGAAATAAACCCACAATATCTATGAATTTTTGACAAAGAAGCCAAAACTATTCAATTTGAAAAAGACAGCATCTTCAACAAATGGTTCTGGTCAAACTGGATGTCTATGTGCAGAAAAATAAAAATTGATCCATATTTATAACCCCACACAAAACTAAAGTCCAAGTGCATCAAAATAAAACCAGATACTCTAAATCAGTTAGAAGAAAAAATGGGGAACAGCCTAGAACTCATTGGCACAAGACGTATTTTGCTCCAAATCCACCTGAGATCTCCACTTTCTAGCTACCAGATAGCTGCCAAGGCATCCAACACCCAACACCGGAAGGATTGGTGAGTTTCCCTTTTGGTCAGCATAAATATTTCTCTGGGCAAGGGAAGAGTGACAGTTGAGAGTCTGGCACCTTCCCACTGCTCTTTTAAGTGGGGGAACCCCCAACCACGGCCTTTACTGGACACAGTTGATCCCTATTGCTAGAACTCCATCTCTATTAGGGCCTCAGTTTCTCCTGGGAGAACTCTTTCAGTCACACACAGTCTCTTCTCCCTCCCTCTTACTCACTTGCTCATTTGCTCACTCACTCACTTGCTCGATTATGGGAAGACCTACCTAGGCAGCCATGTGCTCTTGGCCATGCCTCCTGGCATTGTGCCCCAGTCTCTGGCCAAAAGCTGATAAGCTATTGAATCAGGTAGTACCTCTTGTAGCACCTTCCTTTGGGACACCTCTGGATGGTCACCGGCTCTCTCACCTCTGGATGGGGAACTCCCAGACAATGCCACCCATCCTTTCAGTGTCCCCACTGAGTTGTCTTTTGTAGAATTTTAAGACTTTACAATTAAAAACTTCCAAACTCATATGCCTCTGTATTAAGACTTGGCCTACATACTCTTTAGGTAAGGGTCCAAATTGGCCGGTTAACAGCATGTTAAATCCCAATATTTTACAGGATCTTAATTACTGCCAGCAATCTGGTAAATGGAAGGAGGTACCCTACACTCAAGCTTTCTTTCTTCTCTGTTCTAAACTTCCTCTCTGTTCTTCCTGTTCTCCCACTCAACTCATCCTAACCATAAAATCTCAACCTGAAGAGTTCTCTACCTTTGACCCAGCAGATGAAGCTCCACCCCACCACTATCAACCTCCAGTTTCTCTGGAATCCTTACAACCTCTGGTGCCTTCCCCCTCCCCTTCTACTTCCTCCTCTTCTCCTTCAGTTTCTCCAAAACCCTCACTCCCTTCTCCAGCAGTAGACTATCCTAGTGGCCTCACTCTGGCACCCACTTTCACCCCATGAACTATCAGCCCACCCACCCATGTTTATACTCTATAGCAATGTCTGATACCTCTACTCAACATAAGCCAGCCTCTATCCTTCCCTTGAGGTAAGTAGCAGGTATAGACAGCTTAATTAGGGTGCACGTTCCCTTCTCATTACCTGAACTTTCTCAAGTAGAAAAGAGATTAGGATCCTATACCTCTAATCTTTCTATCTTCATTAAAATATTTCAAAATCTCACTCAATCTTATAGTCTCACCTTCCATGATATTTATATAATTCTTGCCAATAACCTAGTACCTGAGGAATGCAGGCGAGTTTGCGAACAGGCTAGCATGCATGCAGATGAAGTTCATCAAACAAATATTTCACACCCTGTCAGAGCTGAGGCGGTACCTGACCAGGATCCACAATGGAATTACAGTACTCTGGGAGGCATTTTAGCAAGAGATCAGTTTGCAACCTGCCTTCTGGCTGGTCTCTGCAAGGCTGCCCTTAAGCCAGTTAATTATGAAAGGCTCCAGGAGGTCATTCAGGACAAAAATGAAAACATGTCTCAATTCCTAGAGTGCCTTACAAAGGCCCTCTTACAACACACTAATATAGGTCCCAAAATTACAGAGGGCATACAACTCCTGATGACCTATTTCTTCTCCCAAACCCGGACATCAGGGCTAAGCTTAAATCCTTGGAGAGCAGACCTCTGACTCCGAAGGGAGAAGTCTTAGCACTGGCATTTAAGGTGTTCCACAGGAGAGATAAAAAGCCTGCAGACAAAAATACCAAACATACCCAGGCCATCCAACCAGCCTCAGCCACTACCCAGGCTCCCTTGCCTTCTAAGGCATGAGGACCACATGGTCCCTGTTTCAAATGTGATCAAAAAGGTCACTGGCCAGGGCTTACTCTAACCCCTGAAAGCCACCAGGGCCATGTCCAAAATGCCACCAAGAGGGGCATTTGGGTGTTGACTGTCACCATTTCTCCAATAATATGGGGCATCAGTCCCAGATTGCTCTCCGGCCAATATTCTAGGCCTAGCTATGGACGACTGAAGGTGCCAGTGTTCCCTTGACCGACCACTGTCATCACTAACAGGGAGCCATGGGTAATTATCATGGTATCAGTGTGAGCCATCTTCTTCCTTGTGGATACTGGAGGCACTTACTCAGTCCTAACAGAATACTGGGGACCAACCTCTTCTTATAATTCCTCTACTGTCGGGGTAGGGGGACATCGTTGTCAGCCTTGCCAGACTCCACCACTTAATTGTATTTTTAGGGGAGTTTCCTTGACTCATTCCTTTTTAATAATGTCAGCCTGTCCAGTTCCCCTAATGGGAAGGGCCTTTTTAGCCAAAGTAGGAACCTCTATTTCCTTTACTCCACCCATTCGCTTGACCCCAAGCTCGCCAGCGTCCTCTCTCCTCCTCCTCCTAGCCACCTTCCCTATCAGTTCTAACACATCGCTTTCCTTACCAGCCTCTCAAGTGGACCCTCAAGTCTGGGATATCCAAAACCCCTCTGTGGCTAGGCACCATTCCCCTGTAGTCATTCGGCTATGGGATCCCACCTGGTATATTGTTCAGGCGCAATACCCTCTTCCTCTTAAGAGTCTTAGGGGACTTAAGCCTATTATCTCTAACCTTCTAAGAAAAAAAAAAACTCCTTTGCGCCACTTTCTCTCCTTTGAACACCCCCATTATTGTGATTAAAAAGCCCAATGGAATCTATCGCCTGGTTCAAGATCTCCACCTACTAATTTCTACAGTCATTCTTCTCCACTCTGTTGTAGCTAACTCTTATACCTCCTCTCCACTATCCCCTCAGGCACATCCCATTTCTCAGTTCTGGATGTCAAGGATGCATTTTTCTGTATTCCTTTAGACACTCAGTCACAAAATATTTCTGCCTTCATCTGGACTGACAATGACACGCTGGTCTCTACTCAGCTTACCTGGACTGTTTTACCCCAGGGATTATGGGACAGCCCATAGCTTTTTGGCCAGGCCCTAGCTTCTGATCTACACTCCTTATCTCTCCCTAAATCTAAACTTATACAATATGTAGATTACCTTCTCTTCTGCAGCCTACAAGTTAGCCAAACTAATACTTCTGCTCTTCCCTCACTGGATTCATCTATCCTGCCTTAAGCCTTCCCCCCTTCTCCTCAAGATAACAGCCCTTCCTGCCTATCAACTCCAGGAGGACCTTGCTCCCTCAAGCTCCAAAAGATGCCAAGATCAACCACCCTTTCCCCAGTTCCAGAGAAATGAGGCCTCACCACAGGAGTGGTGTTCTACCCTACTGGATTGGATATGTATTTTTCCTCCTCTCCCTCTTGCCTATTTCTGTTAAAGGTAATAGCTATGTATGGATATTTGGGGTTCAAAAACCACTGATAAACAATCTCTCCAAATAGGATCAAAAAAATGTTCTATGGGAGGCTATCAGGTGCTGATTAAGATAGCTATCACCCCCACTTCTATCCCTCCCCTCTTATTTGATAGAATTTTTTTCTTCTTTCTCTTTGATCAAACAAAGGATTATTGCAAAAAATGGCCAGACAGGTATGGAGGCTCCCCAAACTGGTCTTGCCAAATCCACTCACCAGCACAGAAGAAGCTCCTTCACCTGTATAAAAAGACCCTCTACTTATACATCCAAGACCCTGGGATGCAAGATGAGAAGAAGGCATCCTTGGAAAACTCTACTGCCGCTACACACCTGATCTACTGATAAGTACTATCTGTAAGTACTATCCATATCCAGAGAAAATATGTCCCAATTACCTAAAATTTGGGAATAGGAGAAATAGAAAAGATAAATAAATACTCCTCTAAGGTCATTACCTCTCTAACATCCCCTCTCATGAATAACACAAACCTGTCATTTCATCTCCTACTTCAGACTCTGACCTTGGCCTACAAGCTCTTCAATGTGACCCAACCAGGCCATTTTAAAGCTTGCTGGCTGTATGTACCACAGGGGACCAAGTCAAAGGTACCACTGACAGCCTCTGCAGAAGCTCTGTCAAGTAACCTCACTTCACCATTTACTAACTGCCCTGACTCTGAGGTTGCCACAACCCCCTACCTGTCTCATATCAGGTATGGCAAGCTGTTTCAAGGCATCTGTGACACACACATGTAGGAATGCTAAGTTCCTTAGACTATAATAAAACTAATCCTTGAAACCTCATCTCAACCCCAAATGCCCTACTGCTAATAATATCTTGATTCTTTGTGTCACTCAGGTTTATCATCATCTGCCTGCTGGGTGGTCAGGAGTTTGTGCTTTGGTACTCCTCTTCCTTGAGCTGAGGGTGATAAACGAAAGAGAGTCCCTACCAATCTCAGTTATGGACTCAAAAGCTGCCCAGCAGGAGAAGAGGACAATTCAAATTCTACCCCTGTTGGCTACTGCAGGAATCGCAGCAGCTTTAGGAACTGGAACAGCAGGACTAGCCACCTCACTAACTTTGTGCTATCAGCTTTCCAGAACCTTCAAAAAGTGCCTCAGAAAATACTAACCCTCCAAGGACAGATTGACTAGCTGGCAGCAGTATTAATTCAAAATCTACGTGGATTGGATCTCCTCACAGCTAAAGAAGGTGGCCTTTGCCTCTTCCTCCAGAAGGAATGCTGTTTTTATGTCAACCAGCTGGGTATAGTAAAGGACAAAATCCAACAACTCCAGACAGATTTACAAAAATGAAAGGAAGAGCTGGAGGCCTCTAGCTTTTGGACCTTTCAGAATCCATATGGAAATGGATTCTACCCCTTGTCTCACCTCTCATGCTAGTCTTTCTGCTTTTGCTTTTTGGCCCTTGCTTAATTAACTTCCTCTCCACATTCTTCCAACAACAAATGCAAAAAATCTCTAACCAAACCATTAATCAGTTACTCCTACAGGATTATCAATCTCTGCCCACAGAGCCAGATGACTATGATCCCAATGGTAGCGACCAGCTGTACCTACCTCAAGAAGGACAACACCCCTAATAAGCAGGAAGTAGCTTGAAGAGCAAAAGTTGTCCCTGGGCCCTTTCCCCACCATCAAGCCTTCCTGACTCTTCACTTTTTAACAAAACAAAAAGGGAGGACTGTTGGGATCAGTAAGCAGGCATCTCTATGACCAGCCCCAAGGGACCTGACAAACCGGTTATCAGGCATTTGTGAGGCCATCAAGAAGACCATCTGCTGATCACCTGGAACTACCTGCATAAGCCCTGGGTCAACTTATAAGAGGTCCTCCTTTCTCTCTCTCTCTCTCTCTCTCTCTCTCTCTCTCTCTCTCTCTCTCTCTCTCTCTTTCTCTTCCACCTTGTCTCTCTGTGACCCCCTTTTCCTTCCCCTAATAAACATCCGGTCTTGTGTTGTGATTTGTGAACCCATCCTGTAACCTTCACAGGTACACATTGTAATCTTCACAGACACACATTTTTCTGACAAAGATGACCAATCCTCACTTAGAAAGACAAATGGGATGGACATTGGATGTAGGAGAAATCAAGTAACAGGACAGGAGCCTACAGCAGAGGGCCTCTGACTCTACCTAACAGAGTATCAAAGCAGATATTAAGACTTATAACCAAACTTTCGACACAGTGCAGGGAATCATATGAAAGAAGGGGGAGATAGTAAGACGTGGAGAGTAAAGGAGCATCACAAGCATCAAATATATCAGAACACAGGGGTCTTTCACAAGACTGTTTCTCCAACCAAGGACCATGTATGGATATAACTTAGAATCCCTGCTCTGATATAGCCCATGGTAGCTCAGTGTCCAAACAGGTTCTCTAATAAGGGGAACAGGGACTATTTCTGACATGAACTCAACACTCAACAGCAAGCTCTTCAACCCCCCCCTCCCAAGGGAAGAGCAGCCTTTCTAGGCAACAGAAGAGGACATTGCAACCAGGCCTGAAGAGACTTGATATGCTAGGGTCAGATGGAAGGGGAGAAAGTCCTCCCCTATTAGTGGACTTAGAAAAGGGCAGTAAGAAGATAAGGGAGGGAAGGTAGGATTGGGTGGGAAGAACGAAGGAGCTATGGTTGGGATAAAAAGTAAATAACCTGTGATTAATATAAAAAATAAATAAATTTAAAAAAATATTACTTTGTTTCTCTAGGATTCACTGTTTGTTCCTGAAGAAACTTCAAATCAGCTAACCTTTCAAGAAGAATCAAAACAAGAAAAGCTTGACTTTTTGTTTAATGAAGAGATGGAACAAACAGAAAGAACATTCCCCTTAATCCCACTTCACTTTGAAGCTTCCCTAATTAGGAACCTGTCCAATTAAATAAACATTAAAGTTTCTTATCCTACCTGACACTGTCACAGAGGTAAACAGGAGTAAATGTTTGTGATCTGGATAAAGGGATGAGATAAAGTCTGGTTGGGTTTCACAAGAAAATATCACATATGCATAGGATCAGAGATACTGGACTCTGAGGAAAGTTTGTTTACTCATCTACATGGAAACCTCAAAATTCTCTCAGGTGCTTATTGGCTGAGAGGGAGAATGATGTCATGAAACCTGTGAAAGCAAGTCAGAGTCTCAGGAGCCAGTTATTAAAGGGGCCAACTGGACAGCCTGCATGAGAGAAAGGCTGAGCAGCCCTACATGCCTCAATCTGGGCAGCTGAAAGCACACAACCAAGAGATTACAGTTCCTGTGTTCAAGACTTTTAAGTTCAGAAAAATTGTCACATATTTCTTTCAAGTGGTCACAAATAAATCACATGTCCTTGACATGGAAGTTTCACATTAGGACCGATTCTATTTTATTTGTTAAATGCACAGATATGTCCTCCATCAGTGAATTACTTTCTGTTAAAATGTTACCTGATCAAGACAAATCTTTGAACAAAAATCTTTTAATTGGAACCACGCCTATATTTTTACAAAGACCATCCAGGAAGTCATGTCAGCAAGCAGTCATCATGCTGTACTCCTTTAGGAAAATGGAAAGCTTTTCATATGGAATCACAATTGGCGCATATAGAGAGGGATACTGAGACAGAGAGAGAGAGAGATCGAGAGCTAGAGAGACAGATTCAGAAATAGTGAGACCAAGACCAACAAAAAATAAGAAGTAAAGTGAGAGAAACTGAGAGACAGAGACTCAATTATGTCTGGTCACTATTGGCATATCAACCTCAAAGCACACCTTCCTATAATATAACTCAAATAGGAATTATATTATCTAACACAGCCATAATTTTTAACCCCTCCCAGACATTTCCTCACTGGGACTCCACATGTAAATAGAGAACTTCAAGGGGACATTTCAATTAAAATCACCAGGAACTGGAAGAAGATGGAGGGACTTCTAGGTTAAAAGAACATAGTTATCTTGATATTTTGTTGTTCAATACAAAGATTGAAGTCCCAGCAACTTCCTAGGTCTAAAGAACATAACTGACAATCTCCTTTGGGAAAAATGTAGAATATTTCAATAATGGAGTATTATTCAGCCAAGAAAATGACATCATGATAGATTTAGGATAGAACCAGGAAAACTCATCCTCATCCTGGGTGAAGTAACTAAAATGTAGAAAGACATATATGGTATGTATTCACTTATTAAGAAGTCTCCAAATAGTAGGGGATAAAGTTTCAATAGGCCATAGTTTGTGACCATACCAGGGTTCCACTGGAGGGATTGAGTGGCAGTTGATTGAGTTGCTGATACAGGACATCCTATAGAAATATTAAGCAACCCAGGCTCTTGAAATTAAAATATGTTGCTCTCTGCCCTCAACTGATCAGTGCCAATTTCTTGGATCCACAGCAATGCTTTCTTCTGCATCAAACTGGATTTCATACAGAAACCCACAGTCTGATATTATGCAGAGAGAGACCTTAAAACACCCAGATCTAAATGGGCTTTCCCTAAGAAATTCTCCCTCCCAACAGTCCTTTGGGAAAGGAGGCAGGAAGATTGTCATAAGTAGAGGGAATTAAGTACACAAGGAGAACAATGCCCTGAGAATCAGGCCAAAGTGGAAGATGATGCAGCCAGCCTTGGTGAGACCTAGTAAGCCAGGGTCTGTAAGAAGAGGGAGGAGAACTTCCCCTATTAGGGAACTAGAGAAAGGGCATATGGGTAGAAGAAGGAGGGTGGGTGGGACTGGAAGGAGAAGGGTGAGTGGGCATCAGAGGGGATACAAAGTGAACAAATCATAATAAGTAAATATATTAGAAAATCTGTGTTCAAGTGATGGAGTACAGAACTATTCAGGAATGATGGCTTCTTCTTGCATGTTGTCCCAGGGTGCAGTAAAGATGAACTCATTTTTCTTTAAGGGACATGGAACTGAGACTCTGATCATGTTCCAATGAGTATTTGAACAACACATACTTCAACTGATGTATTTTAAAGAAAAAAATTAGTGTGACACATGGGTAGAAATTTGCACCTGTGAATAATGGAAAAGGAGTGTAATGTGTATTATATGAAATTCCCACATAATCAGTAAAAATAATATGTAGACAAATTTTACAATGACTTTTAACATGGAAAAAAGATTATACTAAAGGAGGGCAGAGTATGACTTTGGAAGACATGCTTTCCAGAAACTCGTTATGTAGTAGAGAATCTCAGCCATGAAGTAGTGTTTACCCAGCTACCTCAGACCCCATGAGCTCAGATGACACCACTGGACTAAAACTAACACTATGTTTAGAGGGTTTATCTGGAGGACCACAGCAGAAAACACAACTGCTCTCTGTCCTAGGCATTTAACATGGATTCATTTATTTTCCCTGAAGGAATTTATTTTATTTTATTTTTTTCTTATCAGTTACATTTTATTAACTCTGTATCCCAGCCGTGTCCCGCTCCCTCATTCCCTCCCAGTCCCTTCCTCCCTAGCTCATCTCCACAGTGCCCCTTTCCAAGTCCACTGATAGGGGAGGACCTCCTCCCCATTCATCTGATCCTGTTTTATCAGGTATCTGAAGGAACATTTTTAAATGACATCCCCAGGACCAGGAGGGTTCCTCATTGACTGCTAAGACACAGCTGCTGATCCAACCAGGTCAGACAAGGCAACCCTACCCATAGTGGTTGACAACACTAGTGTGGAACAGCACCAGCTGTTAAATAGTTTATTGCTTCTCGGTTTTCATTTTACATACATGAACTTTCTCTTTTTCAGCCAAACAAGTTCCAGGAATTTCAGGTTCCCCTCTCTTTTCTCTGTTCTTAAAGACTCAGTACCCCAGATTACCTTACACCCTGCCAGCCTATTGTATCAATAAGAATGTGAAGGTATATTTAGTGAGGAAATGAGTAGCCACTCAGTTCAAAGTCAAAATCTAGGAAATTTCAGATCCAAGACCACAGTAGGAGACCACCTTGTCATTTGGTGCATTCCCCTTAATCCCACTTTACTTTGAAGCTTCCCTACTTAGGAAGCTGTCCAATTAAATAAACATTAAATTTTCATTTTCTACCTGACATTGTCACAGAGGAAAAGCAGCATAAAGGTGTGGTATCTGGATGAAGGGATGAGATAAAGGCTTTTTGGGTTTCTAAGAAAAAGTCAAGTGTGCACAGGATCAGAGGTACTGGATCCTGAGGAAAGTTTGTTTACTCATCTCCATGAAAACCTCAAGACTTTCTTAGGTGCTGATGAGAGGCACAACGATGTCATATCAGGTGGAATCCAGTGAGAGTTTTAGAAGCCAGTTATTAAAAGGGCCAAGTGGACAACAAGTTTGAGAGAAAGGCTGAGCAGCCCTACATGCCTCAATCTGAGCAGCTGAAAGCACACAACCCAGAGATTACAGATCTTGTGTCCAAGACTTAGTTCAGGAAAAGTGTCACGTGTTTCTTTCAAGTGGGCATCAATAAAGTCACTGGTCCTTGCCCTGTGAATTTCACATTATGACAGATTCCATTATTATTTGTTAAATGCACAGATATGTCCTCAGTCATTGAAGTACTTTCTTTGAAAACCCTCCCTGACCAACGCAAATCTTTGAATACAAAGCATTTAATTGGAACATTGCTCATGTGTTCACAGAGACTATCTAGATTGTCACATCGGCAAATAGTCAACTTTTTGAAGTCCTTCAGTAGAACTGAGAGCATTTCTGATCACAAGCTGCATTCAGAGAGATGTAGACAGAGATAGAAAGAGGTACAGAGACAGATTCAGAAATGGATAAACTAAGACTGACAGAAACAAAGATAAAAAGTGACAGAAATTGAGAGACAGGGACTCCATTCTCTCTGGCAATATTTATTAGCATATCAATCTCAGAGCACACCTTCCTATAATATAACTCCAATAGGAATTATATTATCTAACAAGGCCATACCTTATAAATCCTTTCCTGATATTTGCTTACTGGAGACTAAAATTGTAAATATATTAGCTTCAAGGGGACATTTCAATTCAAATCACCAGGAAATGGAAGTAGATAGAGGGATTTCTAGGCTAAAAAAACATAGTTATCAAGATAGTTTGTCATTCAATACAATGATTAAGTCCCAGCAACTTCTCAGGTCTAAAGAACAGGACTGACAATCTCTTTTGTGGGAAATGTGGAATAGTTCCATAACAGAGTATTATTCAACTAAGAAAATGACATCATACTATTTTCAGGCAAATTGAACCAGGAAAAATCATCCTGAGTGAAGTAATTAAAATGCAGAAAGACAAATATGGCATGTTCACTTATTAGGAGATCTACTAATAGGGAGGGATAAAGTTCCAATAGACCAACTATTGTGACCAAAACAGTGTTCCACTAGGGGGATTGGGTGGCAGTTAATTGAGTTGTTGGGGCCATGGCATCCTATGAAAATTTTCAAGCAACCCAGGCTGTTGTTATTTACATATATTGCTCTATGCCCTCAAGTGATAGATAAGTGCCATATTCTTGGATCCACAGAGATTGGTTGCATTCAGAGACCCACAGTCCGATATTGTGCAGAGAACACCCAGCACTAAATGGGATTTCTCTATGAAATTCTCCCTTCCCTCAGAGCTCTGAGAAGCCTGCAGGAAAATAGGAAGAGTATATAAGTTGAGGGAATTGAGGACACAAAGAGAATAATGCCCTGAGAATCAGGCCTCAGAGGAAGATAATACAGCCAGCCTTGATGAGTCCTGATAGGTTAGGGTCAGATAGAAGGGGGAGGAGGAACTCCCCTATAAGGGAACTAGAGAAAGGGCATAGGGTTTGACAAAGGAGGGTGATTGTGACTGGAAGGAGAAGAGGGACGGGGAAGTAGAGGTGAAACAAAGTGAATAAATTATAATAAATATACACAAGAAAAACTGATCAAGGGGATGAAGTATAGACTTCTTCATGACTGATGACTTCTTGGAAGTGGTTGCAAGGTGCAGAAAGGATGAACTCAGTTTTCTTTAAAGGAATTGTACTGAGCCTCTTATGTTGCAAGGAATATATGAACAAGACATACTTGAATTGGTGTATTTTAAACAAACAAACAAAAAATGTTAGTATGACACATGTTTATGAATTTAAACCTGGGAGCAAAGGAAAAGGAGTATATTTTATATTATATGATATTTCCACATAATCAGTAAAAATAATTTATTGACAACTTATACAATGACTGTGAAAACGGCAAAAAGATTCTGCTGAACAAGCAGCCCTGGCACTAACACTATATTTAGAGGGTTTATCTGGAGCAGCATGGAAAGATACACAGCTGCTTTTGTGTCCTAGGCATATAGCATGGACCCATTTCTTTATCCTGAAGGCCCAGGTGTAACTGTAATACCCAGGACGAGGAGGGTCCCTCACTGACTTCACAATGATCTTATGACATCACAATACTATTGTGACATCACAATGCTTTTATGTCAAAACAATGCTACGATGACCTCACAAATTTCTGATGATATCAGAATGCTATTACTACATGATTGTTTTCTGAGTTCACAGTGGAATTATGACACCACAGTGCTATTACTTCCTCACAGTGTTATTATGACAAGATGATGGGCTTATGACCTCAATATGTTAATAGGAACTCACAATGATAATATAACTTCATAAAGGTATGACTTCACAATGATATTAGGACATCACAGTGCTATGATGACATCACAATGGTATGATGACTTCACTTTTCTATGATGACATCCCAAACCTAATATCAAATCAATTTTATGAGGATATCACAATGCTATGATGACATCAAAATTGGGTCAATCTCCCAATGGTATTATGACATCACAATGTTGTAATGACATCGCAATGCTAGTAGAACATGATTGTGTTATAACATCACAATGGAATTATGACATCACAATGCTATTATGACTTCACAGTGCTATGTCTTTACAATGATATTACATCTCAATGCTATGATGATATCACAATGTTATTATGCTATCACAAGGAGTTAGGACTTCACAATGCTATTATGACATTACAATGCTATTATGATATCACCAAGCTATTATAATATCATGGCATGATTGTGGCATGACATCACAATGGAATTATGACATCAAAATGCTCTTATGACTTCACAATGATATTAGGACATCACAATGCTATGATGACATCACAATGGCATCATGACATCCCAATCTTATTAAGACATCACAATTCTATTATGACATGATTATGGTATGACATTACAATGGAATTTTGACATCAAAATGCTACTATGACTTCATAATGCTCTGATGAGATCACAATGCTATTATGACATCAAAATCCATCATGATATTCTAATGGTATTATGACCTCACAATGGTATTATGATATTAGAAAGCTATTATGACATCACAAAACTATTATGACATCACAATATTATGACCTCAGAAATGTATTATGACATCTCAAAGATTTTTATTACTTAACAATGCTATTATGACAACACAAAGGTATTATTGTATCACAATGGTGTGACTATAAATTCTATTATGATATCACTATTATATGACATTACAATGGTATGAAATCACAATAGTGTTATGAGCATGGATGACATCACAGTATTATATGACATCACAATGGAATTATAGTACATGCTATTATGACTTCACAAAGCTCTGACTTTACAATAATATTAGAACTTCTTAGCTATGAAGAAATCACAACGTTAAGCTATCACAACAATGTTATGACTACACAATGCTATTATGTCTTTACAATGCTATTATGACATCACCATAGTATTATGACTTCACAATGGTATTATGACATGTCAATATGACATCATAATGATATGATATGATTGTGGTATGATATAACAATGGAATTTAACATCAAAATGGAATTATGGCTTCAAAATGCTATAACTTCAAAATGATGTTAGGACATCACAATGCTACGATGACATCACAATACTATTATGGCATCAAGAAATCAAAATTCATCATGATATTTCAATGCTATTCTGACATCACAATGCTATTACAACACAATTGTGTTATGTCATCAAAATGGAATTCATGATATTATATGATTTTACAATGCTTTTATGATTTCACAATGGTATGACATTATAATGATATTAGGATATCTCAATGCTATGATAACATTACAATTCTATTGTGCTATCACAATAGTGTTATGACTTCACAATTCTTTTATGACATTAAAATGCTATTGTGACATCACAATGCTTTTATGACATCATAATTGTATAATAACATCACAATGCTTTTTTGACCATAAAATGGTATTATGACATCAAAATGGTATTATGACATTACAATACTATTAGAACCACACTATGGTATTTTGATATCACAATGCTATTTTGACATCATAATGCTATTATGACATCACGATATTATGCAATTATGACAGTTCAATGTTAACAAATCACTATGCTATCACAAAACTATAACAACATCACAATGTTATGATGATATCACAATGCTCTTATGACATGATTGTGTTATGACATTACAATGGAATTATGACATTACAATGCTTTTATGACTTCACAAAGGTATGACTTTAAAATCCTAATAGGAAATATCAATGCTATGATGACATCACAATGGTATTATAACTTCACATTGGTTCTAGGACATTTCCATGCTATTATGACATGATTGTGGTGTGACATCACAATGATGATGAATTATAGAGCTCTTCAAGACTGATGGTGTTTTCTTGGGGGTGGTACCAGTGTGCAGAGAGGACAAACTCAGTTTTGTTTAAGGGACTTGGCACTGAGACTCTGATCATGTTTCAATGAGTATATGAACAACACATACTTCCATTGTTGTATTTTAAAGAAAAAAAATTAGTGTGACACATGTGTAAAAATTTGAATCTGGGAACAATGGAAAAAGAGGGTAATATATGTTATATGAAATTACCCCATAATCAATAAAAATAACATGTTGACAATTTTAGAATGACTTTTAACCTGGAGAAAAGATTACACTAAAGGAGGGCAGAATATGATTTTGTAAGGCATGCTTTCCAGGAAGTCATTATATAGCAGAGAATCCTAGCTATGAACTAGTGGTTACCCAGCTACGGGAGACGCATATAGTCAGGTGGCACCTCTGAACAAGCAATCCTGGCACTAACAGTATGTTTAGAGGGTTTTTCTGGAGGAACACAGCAAGAAACACAGCTGCTCTTGTGTCCTAATATAAGACAGACCATTTCTCTGAAGACCCAGTTTTAACTGGAATCCTCAGGAACAGGAGGATTCCTCACTGAACACTGAATACAACACATCTGCCAATCCAGCCAGATTGGCCAAGGCAACCTATCTAATAAAGGCAACACTAGTGTGGAACAGCATCAGCTGTCAAATACTTTATTGCCCCTCAGTTCTCCTTTTTCATACACTGATCTTTCTCTATTTCCACCAAACCAGTCTCAGAAATTGTCTGCTTTCCCTCTTTTTTCCCTACTCTTAAAGACTGAAAACCTCAGGGAAACCTAGACCCTGTCAGGCTATTTATCAATAAGAATGTGAAGGTTCATTTGATGAGTATGCAAGTAACTGCTCAGTTCAAAGTCACATCCTAGGAAATTTCAGTTCCAAGACCACATTTTGAGACCACCTTGTCATTCAGTACATTCCCCTTAATTCCACATGACTTTGAAGCTTCTGTACTTAAGAAACTGTCCAGTTAAATGAACATTAAAGTTTCATTTCCTATCTGACACTGTTACAGAGTTAAACACAAGTTAAGATGTAGGATTTGGATAAAGGGATGATATAAAGGCTTGTAGGGTTTCACAACAAAAAGTCACATGTGCCCAGGATCAGAGATACTGGACACTGAGGAAAGTTTGTTTACTCATTTCCATGGAAACCTCAAGATTCTCTCAGGTGTTGATTGGCTGAGAGGGAGAATGATGTCTTGCAACAAGTAAAATCCAGAAAGAGCTTCAGGAGCCAGTTATTAAAAGGGCCAAGTGGCAGATGCCCCTCAACTGAAGAATGGAT
>REGO01001163.1:52030-101949 GCA_010120015.1 Rhombomys opimus
CATTCATGCAGAAAGGGGGGGAGGGTGGGACCGGGAGGGGAGGAGGGAGGGACTTATGGGGGGATACAAAAGGAATAAAGTGTATTTAATAAAAGTTAAATAAAAAATTTAAAAAAAAAGGGCCTAGTGGACAGCCTGCTTGAGCAGCCCTACATGCCTCAAACTGGGCAGCTGAAAGGACAAAACCCAGAGATGATAATTCCTGTGTCCAAGACTCTCAGTTCAGGAAAAGTGTCACATATTTATTTCAAGTGGTCATTAATAAAGTCATGTGTCCTTGACATGTGAGTTTCATATTATCACAGATTCCATTATTATTTATTAAATGCATATGTATGTTCTCAGTCAATGAATTACCTACTGGGAAAATGCTCCCTGACCAAGGCAACTCTTTGAACACAGAGGGTTTAATTGGGACCTTGCTTATATATTTATAGAGACCATCAAAATGTCATGTCAGCAAGCAGTCATCTTGATATAGTCCTTCAACAGAAATGAGAGCTTTTCATACTAAACCATAAGTGGCAGGAAGAGAAAGGGAGATTGAGAGAGAAGAGAGAGAAAGAGCTACAGAGACAGAGTCAGAAATAGAGAGACCAAGACAAAGAGACTCAATTCTGGGAGGTCACTTTCATGGGAATATTAGACTCAAAGCACACGCTCCTACAATAAAACTCCAATAGGAATTATATTATCTAACAAGTCTGTACCTCCTAACCCTTCCAGACATTTCCTTACTGGGGACTCCATGTAAATAGATGAGCCTCAAGAGGACAGTGCAATTCAAATCCTTAGGAAGTGGAAGTAGATGGAGGGACTACTAGGATAAAAGAATATAGTTATCCTGATAGTTTGCCATTCAATACAATGATTAAAGTCCCAGCAACTTCCAAGTACTAAAGAAGAGGACTGGCAATCTCCTTTGAGAAAAATGTGGAATATTTCCCTAATGCAGTATTATCCAGCTAAGAAAATGACACATGATATTTTCAAGCAAATGGTTAGAACCAGGAAAAATCATCCTGGGTGAAGTAACTAAAATGGAGAAAGAAAATTTTGGTATGTATTCACTTATTATGTAGTCTTCTATAGTGGTGATAAAGTACCAATAGGCCTTCTATTGTGACTAAACCAGTGTTCCACTATGGGGATTGGGTGGCAATTGATTAATTATTGGGCCAGAGCATCCTAAGTAAAATCAAGCAACCTAGGCTTTTTTTTATTAAAATATGCTGCAATCTGGCCTCAACTGATAGATCAGTGTCATGATCTTGTATACACAGTTATGCCTCCATCAGCATCAAATGGGATTGTAGAGAGACACACAGTCCAATTATGCAGAGAATCCTTAAAACACCTAAAATGGATTTCCCTATGAAATTCTACCTTCCCTCAGTTCTCTGCTAGGCCTGCAGGAGAGGAGGCAGGAAGAGTGTCATGAGTAGAGGGAACTGAGGATACAAGAAGAACAATGCCCTGAGAATCAGGCCGCAGAGGAAGATCATGCAGAGATCCTTAATGAGACATGATAAGCTTGGGTCAGATAGAAGGGGAGAATGACCTCCACTATGAGGGAACTAGAGAATTGTAATAGGGGTAGAAGAAGGAGAGTGGTTTGGACTGGAATGAGAAAAGTGAGTCAGCAGCAGACAGAATACAAAGTGAACAAATCCTAATAAATAAATACATAAGAAAAACTGTGATGAATGTGATGAAATATAGAGCTCTTCAGGACTGATGGCTTCTATTGGAGGCTGTTGCCAGGGTATGACAAGGATGAACTCAATGTTCTTTAAGGGACTTGGCACTGAGACTCTGATCATGTTCCAATGAAGATATGATCAACACATACTTCAATTGATGTATTTTAAAGAAAATACATTTTGGTGCGACACATGGGTAGGAATTTGAACATGAAATCAATGGAAAAGGAGTGTAATGCATAATATACTAAATTCCACAGAAGCAATAAAAATAATGTCAACAACTTTTACAATGACTCCTAACATGGAGAAAATATTCCGATAAAGGAGGGTAGAGTTTTACTTTGTAAGGCATGCCTTCCAGGAACTCATTATATAGCAGAAAATCCTTGCCATGAACTAGATTTTACCAAGCTACTTCAGGCCCCAAAAGCTCAGGTGGCACCTCTGAACAAGTAGTACTGGCACTCACACTACATTTGGAGGGTTTGCCTGGAGGACCACTGCAGGAAACACAAACATTTTGTATCTTAGGCATATAACATGGACTCATTTCTCTGTCCTAAAGGCCCAGTTTTAACCATAAACCCCAGGACCAGAACACTGAGTAGGACCTAGCTGCCTAACTGGACAGGTCAGTCAAGGCAACCATCTCATAGAGAAATGCCAACCTTAGTGTAGAAAAGTCACAGCTGTCAAAGAGTTTATTGCCCCTCAGTTCTCCTTTTACACTCACCCATCTTTCTCTGTTTCAGCCAAAGCAGTCCCAGAAATTGTCTGGTTTCCTGCTGCTACTCTTACAGACTCAATACAGCAAGGAAGCCTAGGCCATGGCAGCATATTAAATCACTAAGAATGTAAAGGTACATTTAGTGAGTACACCAGTTAACTGCTCAGTTGTAAGGCACAGCCTAGGAAATCTCAGATCCAAGACCACATTATGAGACCACCGTGTCATTTGGTACATTCCCCTCAATCCCACATAACATTGAAGCTTCCCTACTTAGGAAGCTTTCTAGTTATATAAACATTAAAGTTTCATTTTCTTCCTGACATTGTCACAGAAGTAAAAACTGAGTAATGATGTGCAATCTGCACAAAGGGATGAGATAAAGTATTGTTGGGTTACACAAGAAAAAGTCAACTATGCACAGATTCAGATATATTGGACACTGATGAAAGTTTGTTTACTCATCTCCAGGGAAACCTCAAGATTCTCTCAGATGCTGATTGGCTGAGAGGGGGAATGATGTCATGAATTGAAGGAGCCAGTTAATAAAAGGGCTAAGTGGATAGCTTGCTTGAGAGAAAGCCTCAGCAGCCCTATATACCTCAATCTGTGCAGCTGATAGCACACAACCCAGAGATGACAGTTCATGTCTAAGACTCTTATTTCAGGAATAGTGTCACATATTTCTTTCAAGTTGTCATTAACACAATCACATGACTTTGACGTGCTATGTTCACATTATCACAGATTCCTTTATTATTTGTTAAATGCAAATATATGTCCTCTGTCATGGAAATATTTGCTGGGAAAATGTTTCTTGACAAGGGCACCTCTTTGAACAAGAAGTGTTTAATTTGGAATTTGTTATATTTTTACAAAGACCATCAAGAACTTCACGTCAGCAAGCATTCATCTTGTTGTAGTCCTTTGGCAAAACTAAGAGCTTTTTATACTGTACCACGAGAGGCAGGAAGAGAGAGGGAGACAAAGAGAGAGACAAATAGAGAAAGTGCTAGAGAAACAGATTCAGAAATATTGAGACCGTGACCAACAGAAAAAAGAAGATATAAAGTGACAGAGACAGAGAGACCAAGATTCCATTCTCTCTGGTATCTTTCTTTGGCATATCAACCTCAAAGCACACCCTCCTATATTAACACATCTAAAGGAATTATATTATCAAACAAGGACATACCTCCTAACACTTCCCAGACTTTTCTTCACTGGGGACTAAATATGTAAGTTAATGAGTTTCCAGGGGACAGTGTAATTCAAATCACCAGTAAGTGGAAAAAGATGGAGGGATTTCTAGGATAAAAGAACATAGATATCCTGATATTTTGTCATTCAATACAAGGTTTACATATTGAATTACTTCCAAATTCTAAAGAACCAGACTGACAATCTACTTTGGGGAAAATGTGGAATATTTCCATAATGGAGTATTATTCAGCTAAGATAATGACATCATGATATTTTCAGGCAAATGGATGGAAACAGGAAAAATCATCTTGGGTGAAGTAACTTAAACAGAAAAAAATAAATATGGCATATTTTCACTTATTAGGAGGTCTCCTAATAGTGGGGGTAAAGTTCCAATAGGCCATTTGTTGTGACCAATCAATTCTCCCACTAGTGCAACTGGGTGGCAGTTAATTGAGTTGTAGGGCCAGGGCTTCCTAGGGAAATTGTCAAGCAATGCAGGCCATTGTTATTAAAATATGTTGCTATCATTCCTCAAATGATAGACCAGAGTCATGTTCTTGCATCCAAAGAGATGGTTCCTTCTGTATTAAATGTGATTGTATACAGAGTACCACAGTCTGATATTATACAAAGAGAAAGACCTTAAAACACCAAGCTCTAAATGGAATTTCCCTATGAAATTCTCCCTCCCCTCAGAGCTCTGGAAGTTCTACAGGAGAGGAGGAAGGAAGAGTGTCATAAGTAGAGAGAATTGAGGAAACAAGGAGAACAATGGCCTGAGAATCAAGCCACAGAGGAATATGATGCAGTCAGGCTTGGTGAGACCTGATAAGTTATGGTCAGATAGAACCCAGAGAAGCACCTCCACTATCAGTGAACTAGATAAAAAGCATAATAGGGGTAGAAGAAGGAGGATGGGTGTGAATGGAAGAAGAAGAGGGAGTGGCCAGCAGAGGGGATACAAAGAGGACAAATCGTAATAAATAAATACATTACGAAAAATGTGATAAAGTGTAAAGCTCTTCCGGACTGATGATTTCTTCTTGGGGATAGTGTCAGGGTACTGCAAGGATGAAATCAGCTTTCTTTTAAGGGACTTGGCACTGAGATTCTGATAATGTTCCAGTGATTTTATGGACAACATATACAAGAATTGATGATGTATTTTAAAGAAAAAAAAATGTGTGACACATGGGTAGAAATTTGAACCTGGAAGCAATGGAAAAGGACTATAATGTACATTATATAAAATTCCCATGTATTCAATAAAAATAATTTGTTGCCAACTTTACAATGACTTTTAACATGAAGAAATGATTCTGCTAAAGGAAGGCAGAGTTTGACTTTGTAAGGGATGCTTTCCAGGAACTCATTATGTAGCAGAGAATCCTAGCCATGAACTAGTGGTTACTAAGCTACTTCAGATGCCATAAGCTCAGGTAGTACCCATGAAAAGCAGGCCTGTCACTAACACTATGTTTAGATGATTTATCTGGAGGACAACTTCAAGAAACAATTCTGCTCTTGTGTCCTAGGAGTATAACATGGACCCATTTCTCTGTCCTAAATGACCCAGTTTTAATTGTAAACCCCAGAACCAAGAGGATTTCTCACTGACCACTGAACACAGCTGCCGATCCAGCCAGGTCAAACAAGGCAACCATGCTCATAGAGGTTTGTTAATACTACTGTGAAAGAGCACCTGCTGTCTAAAAGTTTATTGCCCCTCAGTTCTCTTCTTACATACCTGTATCTTTCTCTATTTCACCCAAACCATTCCCAGAAATTTTCTGGTTTCCTTCTCTTTTTCCTGCTCTTAAAGACTCAATAGCCCAGGGAACCCTAGACCCTGCCAGCGTATTATATCAATAATAATATGAAGGTACATTAAGTGAGTATAATAGTAACTGCTCAGTTCAGAGTTACAACCTAGGAAATTTCAGATCCAAGACCACATTAGGAGACTCCGTTGTCATTTGGTATATTCCCCTTAAAATCCCACAACACTTTGAAGCTTTCCTACTTAGGAAGCTATCCAGTTAAATAAACATTAAAGTTTCATTTCCTGCCTGACATTGTCACAGAGGTAAAAAGGAATAAAGGTGTGGGATCTGGATAAATGGATGAGATAAAGGCTTGTACTGTTTCACAAGAAAATGTCACGTGTGCACAGGATCAGAGATACTGGACACTGAGAGAAGTTTGTTTACTCATCTCCAATGAAACATCAAGATTCTCTCAGGTGCTGGTTGGCTGAGAGGAAGGATGATGTCATGAAACAGGTGAAATCCAGTAATAGTACTAGGAGCCAGTTATTAAAATAGGTAAGTGGACAGCCTGCTTGAGAGAAAGGCAGAGCTGTCCTATGTGCCTCAATCTGGGCAGCTGAAAGCACACAACCCAGAGATATCTGTTCTTGTGTACAATACTCTTAGTTCAGGAAAGCTGTCACATATTTCTTTCAAGTAGTCATTAATAAAGTCACATGTCGTTGACATGTGAGTTTCACATTTCACAGATTCCAATATTATTTGTTAAATATGCCAGACATGTCCTCAGTCAATGAATTACTTAGTGAGAAAATGCTCCCTGAAAAAGGCAAATCATTTAATACAAATTTTTAATTGGGACTTTGCTTATATTTTTACAGAGACCATCTAGGTACATGTCTGCAAGCTGTCATCTTGTTGTAGTACTTCAGGAGAACTGAGAGCTTTACATACTGTACCAGAAGTGGCAGGAAGAGATAAGTAGACAGAGAGAGAAAGAGAGAAAGAGTTAGAGAGACAGATTAAGATAAAGAGACCAAGACCGACATAAATAAATAAATAAATATATAAATAAATAAATAAAGTGACAGGGATGAAGAGACAGAGACTCCATTCTGTCTGTTCACTTTCATTGGCATGTCAACCTCAAAGCACACCAACAGGAATTATATTATCCAAAAAAAGTCATATCTCTGAACACTTCCCAGACTTTTCTTCATTGGAGACTCAGCACGTAAATAGATGAGCTTCAAGGGGAGGTTGCAGTTAAAATTACCAGGAAATGGATGAAGATGGAGGGACTTCTAGGCTAAAAGAACATTGTTATCTTGATATTTTATCGTTCAATACAATGATTAAAGTCCCAGCAACTTCCAAGTTCTAAAGAAGAGGACTGACAATCTCCTGTTGGGAAAATGTGGAATATTTCAATAATGGATAATTATTCAGCTAAGAAAATGACATCATGATAGTTTCAGGCAAATGGATGGAACCAGGAAAAATCATCCTGGGTGAAGTAACTAAAATGCAGAAAGACAAATGTGGTATGTATTCCTAAGAGTGGGGGATAAAGATCAAATAGGTCATCTACTGTAACCTAAGTCTTCCACTAGAGTAACTCAATGGCAGTTAAGTGATTTGTTGGGCCAGGATTCCTACTGAAATTTTCAAGCAATGCAGGCTGTTGTTATTAATATATCTTTCCCCCTGCCTATCAAATGATAGATCAGTGCCATGCTCTTGCATCCAAAGAGATGCTTCCTTCTTCAACAAATGGGACTGCATACAGAGACCCACAGTCTGATATTATGCCCAGAGAAACCTTTTAACACCCAGCTCCAAATAGGATTTCCCTTTGAAATTCTCCCACCCCTCGGGGCTTCTGGGAAGCCTGAAGGAGAAGAGGCAGGATGAATGTCATAGTATAGAGAGAGTTGAATACAAGGAGAACAATGCCCTGAGAATCAGGTCCCAGAAGAACATGCAGCCAGTCTTGATGAGACCTGATAAGCTATGGTCAGATAGAAGGAGGAGGAGAACTTCTCCTATCAGGGAACTAGATAAAGGGCATAGGGGTAGAAGGAGAAGGATGAATGACACGGGAAGGAGAAGAGGGAGTGGGCAGCAGAGGGGATACAAAGTAAAAATTTGTAATAAATTAACACATAAGAAAAACTGTGATCAAGATAATGAATTATAGAGCTCTTCAGGACTGATGGCTTCTTCATGGTGGAGGTGCCAGGATGCAGAAAGGATGAACTCGGTTCTTTAAGGGACTTGGCACTTACCATGTTCCAATGAGTAGATGAACAACACATACTAAAATGGATATTTTTTTAAAGAAGAATATTTTTAGTGTGACATGGGTAGGAATTTGAACCTGAGAGCACTGGAGTGTAATGTATGTTAAATAGTATTCCCACATGATCAATTAAAATAATATGTTGATGACATTTACAATGACTTTTTAACATTAACAAAAGTTTCTGCAAAAGGAGGGCAGAGTTTGACTTCATAAAGCATGCTGTACAGGTACTCATTATGGACCAAAGAATTCTAGCCATGATCTAGTAGTTACCCAGCTTCCTCAGACCCCATGAGTTCAGGTGGCACCACTAAACAAGCAGTCCTGGCACTAGGCTTTGTATGGAGGACCAGAGAAGAAAACACAGCAGCTCTTGTATTCTAGTCATAAAACACAAACACATTTCTCTGTCTTGAAGACCCAGTTGTAATCTCAGGACCAATACAGTTCCTGAATAACAACTGAGTAGGATGTGGTTTCCGATATAGCCATGTCAGTTAAGGCAACCCTGCTCAAACAGGGTTGGCAACACTAGTTTGGAACAACTCCAGCTGTCAAATAGTTTATTGCCCCACAATTCTTTTCCACTCACCAATCTTTTCTCACTTTTGCCAAACTTCTGCTTTCCTTCTCTTTTCATTGCTCTTAAAGAATCAATAGTCCAGGGAACCCTAGACACTGACAGCCTATTATGTCAATAAGAATGTGAATGTCCATTTTATGAGTACTCGGGTAACTGCTAACTTCTAAGTCACAACCTAGGAAATTCAGATTCAAGACTGCAGAAGGATACTAGTACATTCCCCTTAATCCCACATCACTTTGAAGCTTCCCTACTAAGGAAGCTGTCCAATTAAATAAACATTAAAGTTTAATTTCTTACATGACATTGTCACAGACGTAAATTAGGAGTAAAGGTGTGGGATCTGGATAAAGGAATGAGATAAAGGCTGGTTGGTTTCACAAGAAAAAGTCATGTGTACATAGGATCAGAGATACTGGAATCCAAGGAAAGTTTGTTTACTCATCTCCCTGGAAATCTCAAGATTCTCTCAGGAGCTAATTGGCTGAGAGAGGAAATGATGTCAAAAAACCTGTGAAAGCCAGTAAGAGTTTCAGGAGCCAGTTATTAAAAGGACTAAGTAGACAGCTTAGCCCTTTATCTAGTTCCCTGATAGGAGAAGTTCTCCTCCTCCTTCTATCTGACCATAGCTTATCAGGTCTCATCAAGACTGGCTGCATGTTCTTCTGGGACCTGATTCTCAGGGCATTGTTCTCCTTGTATTCAACTCTCTCTATACTATGACATTCATCCTGCCTCTTCTCCTTCAGGCTTACCAGAGAAAGGCTGAGCAGCCCTACGTGATTCAAACTTGGCAGCTGAAAGCACACAATTCAGAGATGACAGTTTGTTTGTTTTGATGACAGTGTCCTTTGCTTTAGAGCTCTTCAGTTTAATGAGGTCCCATTTATTGATTGTTGCTCTTAGAGCCTGTGCTGTTGGTGTTCTGTTCAGGAAGTTTTCTCCTGTACCAATGAATTTTAGGGTATTCCCCACTTTTTTTTCTAGCCAATTTAATGTGTCTGAAAGGCAAAGAGGATGGATATCAGAAGAAGAAAACAGGAAACAACCTAGAAATCTGCCATAGAGGGCCTCTGAAAGCCTCTGCCCTGCAGACTATCAAAACAGATGCTGAGCCTGATGGCCAACTGTCAGCTAGAGTGAATGGAATTTTATGTAAGAAGTGGGAAAATGTAAGAGCTGGAGAGGACAGGAACTCCACAAGGAGAGCAACAGAACAAGAAAATTTGAACACAGGGAACTTCCCAGATACTCATACTCCAACCAAGGACTATTCATGGAGATGACCTAGAACACCTGCACAGATGTAGCCCATGGGAGTTTAGTGGTCAAGTGGGTTACATAGTAATGGGAAGAGGGACTGCCTCTGACATAATCTGATTGGCCTGCTCTTTGATCACCTCTCCCTGAGGGGAGGGGCAGGCTTACCAGGCCACAGAAGATGACAATGCAGCCACTCCTGGTCTTATCTGATAGACTAAGATCAGTAAGAAGGAGAGAAGAAACTCCCCTATCAGTGGACTTGGGGAGGGGCATACACGAAGAAGGGAGAGGGAGGGTGGGACTATGAGGGTAGGAGGGAGGGGCTTATGGGGGGATACAAAGTGAATAAAGTGTAATTAATAAAAAAATAAAAGAAAAAAAAGAATTGTCTGTGTAGCTCTGTTCCCCATATTTTAATTGGATTACTAGATTTGATGCTTTTCAACTTCTTTAGTTTTTTATATATACTGGATATTAGCTCTTCATCCCATAGAGGCTTGGTGAAGAGTCTTTCCCAATCTGTTGTTATTAAAATATGTTGCTTTCTGCCCTCAACTGATTGATCAGTGCCATGTTCTTGCAATCACAAAGATGCTTCCTTCCACATCAAATGGAATTGCATATTGAGAACCTCAGTCTGATATTTTGAAGAGAGAGAGGCCTTAAAACACTCAGGTCTCAATGGGATTTTCCTATGAAATTCTCTCTCCCCTCAGAGCTCTGGGAAGCCTACAGGAGAGGAGGCAGGAAGAGTGTCATAAGTAGAGGATTTTGAGGACACAAAGAGAACAATGCCCTAAGAAGCAGGCCACAGAGGAAGATGCTGCTGTCAGCATTGGTTAAATCTGACAGGCTAGTTTAGAAGGGGAGGAGGACCTAACCTATCATTGAAAACAGAAAAAGAGTATAGGGATAGAAGAGGTTCGGTGGGACTGGAAGGAGAAAAGGGAGTGGGCAGCAGAGGGGATACAAGGTGAACAAATCATAATGAGTAAGTACATAATATAATGTGTTCAATGTGACGAAGTACAGAGCTCTTAAGGTCTCATGGCTTCATGTGTGTTGTGCCCGGATGCAGTAAAGATGAAAAGGTTTGCCTGGAGAACCACAGCAGGAAACACAACTGCTCTTGTGTCCTAGCTATATCACATGGATGCATTTCTCTCTCCTGAAGGCCTAGTGTTAACTGTAACCCCAGGTTCAGGAGGATTGGTCACTGAACACTGTGTATGTCACAGTGTGTATGACCTTGCTTATATTTTTACAGAAACTATCACATATGCAAGTAGTCATATTGTTGTACTTCAACAGAAATGAGAGCTTTTCATAATATTATTAGCAGGCAGAGAGATGTAGACAGAGATAAAAAAAAAGAGCTAGAGTGACAGATTCAGAAATAGAGAGACCGAGACCAAAAGAAACATAGATAGAAAGTGACAGAGACTGAGAGACAGAGACTCCATTCTCTCTGGTCATGTTCATTGGGATATCAATCTCTTCAAAGCACACCCTCCTATAATATAAATCCAATCTTAATCATATTATCTAACTAGGCCATGCCTTATAACCTTTTTCTGACATCAACTTACCGGGGACTAAACGTGTAAACAGATGAGCTTGAAGGAGAGATTGCAATTTAAAACACCAGGAAGTGGAAGAAATGGAGGGACTTCTAAGCTAAAAGAACATAGTTTTTCAGATGGTTTGTCATTCAATACAATGAATAAAGTCCCAGCAACTTCCAAGATCCAAAGAACAGGACTGAATCACTCCTTTGTGGAAAATGTGGAATATTTTCATAAAGGAGTATTATTCAGCTAAGAAAACGTCATCATGAAATTTTCAGGCAAATGGATAGAACAAGGAAAAATCATTCTGGGTGAAATAACTAAAATGCAGAAGACAAATATGGTATGTATTCACTTATTAGGAGGTCTCCTAATAGTGGGGAATAAAGCTCCAATAGGACATCTATTTTAATCAAGACAGTCTTCCACTAGGGAGATTGGGTGGCAGTTAATTGATTTGTTGGGCCAGGGCATCCTATGAAAATTTTCAAGCAATGCAGGCTGTTTTTATTTAAATATCTCTGCCCTGAACTGAGAGATCAGTGCCATATTCTTGGATCGACAGAGATGGGAATGCATACAGAGACCAACAGTCCAATATTATGAAGAGAGAGAGACTTTAAACACACCCCTCAGAGCTCTGAGAAGTCTGGAGGAGAGGAGGCAGGAAGAGTGTCATAAGTAGAGGGAACTGAGTACACAAGAAGAACAATGCCCTGAGAATCAGGCCACAGAGGAATTATGCACCAGCGTTGATGTGTTCTGATAACCTAGGGTCAGATAGAAGGGGGAGGACGTTCTCCACTATCAAGGAATTAGATAAAAAGGATATGGATAAAAGAAGGAAGATAAGTGGGACTGAAAGAAAAAGAGGGAGGGAGCAGTAGAGGTGATACATAGTAAACAAATCTTAATAAATAATTTCATGGGGGACCCAAGATGGCAGAAACCAGCGCGCTCCATATTCAGAGGAGCTGAAACTCCGAATTGGTGAGTCGACGGGTTGTGGAACCCAAAACAACAATACGAGGATTCCAGGGAGAAGGGGAACAAACCCTGATCTGATTACAATAGGACACAGGCCAACCGCAGACATCTCTGTGGAATTCTCCTGGGGAATCGATTCCCGGGCACTTCCCCATAAAGGGTGGGCAGAAGCTGTGGCAGAGGTGGCCAAGCCCGCAGTGGAGGGGAAGGAGGTACAGCAGCCAACAGGAAGCTGCAATGGAGCTATGGTACAACTAGCAGCTGAAGCAGAGGTGGCAAGCCATAGTGCACACAGCACACCTGCACACAGTGCTGTCTGCTCCAAGCACAGATCCCTCTCCTTGATATTTGAGGCTGGGAACACTCAAAACCCCTGCATTTCCCCCACAACCTCCAATCTCCAGCCTTGCTGGAGGGGGAAGCAGCAGAGGAAGACATAGCGCTTCCCAAATCAGAGAGCGTAGCCCAGCCTTTTAAGTCTCACAGCTTTTAATACAGAGCACAGGGCTGAACACACAGAGCCCACAACAGGGTAATAATCCTGCTCCCAGCATCAGCCACAGACCCCAGAGTCCAGCCTTCAGAGCCCTCCACAGACTGGAGACCACAGGGTATTCAGGAAATCAGTACAGGCGTTTTGTGCACGCAGTCTGCACTTGCTAACTGAGCCAGCATCCACATCCCCTCCTGCACTTGCTCCCAACGCCCACATCCCAAGCACCTACACTCTCTAGCACTCCCCTTTAAGACACATCCACATCCACGAGCGCACGTGCGTGCACATAAGCACACACACAAACACACACACACACACACACACACACATGCTTACTTCCCAACAATAACAAATCTATGCCAACAGTTTTCCTTCCTTAGGCACAACTTTAGCAGCAGCACATACTCTCAAACCACTGGACCTCCCTGATCTTCCTGAAGAATACTCCAGAGACCAGAGAAAGACAGCTCCAGTCTAAAGTTCAAACTCAAGGATAAAACAGTGAAGAGCACATATAAACAAATGGCCAAAGGTAGGCTTAAGAACTCACCCAGCAAAAACCAGGACACCATGGACCCAGCAGCAACACCCAAAATCAGTGGATATTTTAACTCAGTGGAAACACAGGAAAAATGACTTTAAAGCTATGCTTATGCAGTTATTAGAGAAACAAAAAGAGGAAATGAACAAAGCTCTCAAAGAAATACAGAAGACTAACTGCCCATGTACAGGAACAAGTAGAGACAGAGAAGAAACAAACAAGAAAATAGGAGCCACATCCACTCAAATGCAGGAAATGGTCCCAAACATGAAAAGAGAACTTGAATCTATAAAGAAAACACAAACAAGAATATCTTGAAACTGGAGAACTTAGAGAAAGATCAGGAACCACAAAGGTAAGCATCACCAATAGAATACAAGAGATGGAAGAGAGAATCTCAGGTGCTGAGGATACACTGACTGAAATTTATTCCTCCCTCAAAGAAAAGGTAAAATCAGAAAAATTCCAAACACAAAACATACAAGAAATTAAGGACGCCATGAAAAGATAAAACCTAAGAATAATAGGAATAGCTGAAAGAGAAGACTCCAGGCTCCAAGGACTGGAATATATATTTAAGAAAATCATAGAAGAAAGTTTTCCCAACTTAAGGAAAGAGATGTCCATAAACATACAAGAAGCCTACAGAACACCAAATAGACTAGATCAGAAAAGGAATACTTCATGTCACATCATAGTCAAAACTCTAAACCTACAAAACAAAGAAAAAATATTAAAGGCAGCAAGGGAAAAAGTTCAAATAACATATCAAGGTAGACCAATCAGAATCACACCAGACTTCTCATCAGAAGGGCCTGGAAAGAGGTCATGTAGTCTTTAAGGGAACACAGATGCCAACCCAGACTACTATACCCAGCAAAGCTTTCAATCAACATAGATGGAGAAAACAAAATACTCTATGATAAAACTAAATTTAAGCAATATTTACACAGCAAGCCAGCCTTACAGAAGATACTAGAAGGAAAACTCAAATCTGAGAAAAAACAACTACATTAAAGAAAATATAGGATACAGATAATTTCCCAACATAAATTAAAAGGAAAAAAAAAAGCAAAGAATCATAGTAAGACCACAACTCCACAATAAAAGGAAATAACAGTCATTGGTCACTATTATCTCTGAACATAAATGGTCTCAACTCTCCAATAAAAAAAGACATACTAACAGAGTGGTTGTGGAAACAGGATCCAACATTCTGCTGCATCCAGGAAACACAGCTATGCAAAAAAGATAAATACTACCTCAGAATAAAGGGCTAGAAAAAACATTTTCAGGCAAATGGACCCAGAAAACAAGCAGGAGTAGCGACCCTAATATCTAATAAAATAAACTTTCAACCAAAATGAATCAAAAAAGATAAGGAAGGGCACTTTCTACTCATCAAAGGAAAATTCCAACAGGAGGACATCATGATTTTGAACATCTATGCCCCAAATAAAAGACCACCTACATTCGTAAAAGAAACATGATTAAAGCTGAAATCACACATTGATCCCAACACCTTAATAGTGGGAGACTTCAACACTTCACTCTCACCAAGGGACAGGTCATCTGGTCAGAAGCAAAACAGGGAAACAAGGGCACTTACAGAGGCCCTAAATCAAATGGACCTAATAGATGTCTACAGAAATTTCCACCCCAAGTCAAAAGAGGATACCTTCTTTGCAGCACCTCATGGAACCTTCTCCAAAATAGTCCATATAGTTTGTCACAAAGTAAACCTCAACAGATACAAAAGGATTCAAATAATCCCTTGTATCCTTTCTGACCATCATGGTCTAAGGCTGGACCTCAACCACAACAGAAATACCAAAAAGTCTGCACATACATAGAAAATGAACAACTCGCTAAAAATGACAGCTTGGTTAGGGAAGAAATAAAGAAAGAAATAAAAGACTTCCTAGAATTAAATAAAAATGAAAGACAAAATACCCAAAATTATGGGACACAATGAAGGCAGTGCTAAGAGGAAAGCTCATAGCACTAAGTACCTCCAACAAGAAATTTGAAACATCGCATACAAACAACTTAATGGCCCAACTGAAAGCCCTAGAAATATGCTGGGAGCCAAAGCTATCTACAGAAGCCAAAGCCAAAGCTATCTAGTGAAGACAAAGGTATCTACGGAAGCCAAAGTCAATTAGTGAGCCAAGGCTATCTACGGAAGCCAAAGTCAAAGCTACCTAGTGGAGACAAAAGTAGTTACTGAAGCCAAATCCAAGTAGACAGGAAAGATCATTTAGTGGAGACCTAAAGCTATTTAGTAAAAGAGTTATCTAAGACCCTAAATTATGGGTGATAGATTGTGAGGACATCCTTTGTTAGAACATCTGTAAGATATCTTAAGGGAACATCCTTATGGTATCTTGCAGGTACAATATTTAACCCATGAAAGCACTCTTCCTATTTCCTGAAGCAGATTAACCTTCCCGCTTTCCTGACTTCTCCCTATATAAGTTGGGTAAAAAGTTCTAATAAACGGAAGCCTTGATCAGATGAACAGACTTGGCTTTCATTTCTGCATCTCTTGTCCCTACCCACCCCATTCCTTCCAATCTCTCCACCTTAGGAACCCCATTGAAACCTGTGGGTTGAGGCAGAAGTAAAAGAAGCAGATAAACCCAAGAGGAGCAGATGGCTGGAAATAATCAAACTCAAGGCTGAAATCAATCAATTAGAAACAAACAAAACTACTCAAAGAATCACTGAAAGCAAGAGCTGGTTCTTTGAGAAAAATCAACACTATAGACAAGCCCTTAGCCAAACTAACAAAAAGGCAGAAAGAAACTATGCAAATTAGCAAAATCAGAAATGAAAAGGGGAATATAACTACAGACAGTGAGGAAATCCAAACAATTATTAGGTCATACTACAAAAGTCTATATGCCACAAAATTTGAAAATCTAAATGAAATGGACAATTTTCTTGATAGATTCCATTTACCAAATTAAGTCAAGATCAGGTAGAAGCACTGAATAGTACTACATCACTCAAAGAAATAGAAGCAGTCATCAAAAGTCTCCCTTCCAAAAAGAGCCCAGGGACTGATGGTTTCAGGACAGAATTCTACCAGACTTTCAGAGAAGAGCAAAATCCAATTCTATTCAAACTATTCCACAAAATAGAAACAAAAGGAACATTACCAAACTCATTCTATGAAGCTACAGTTACCTTGATACCTAAACCATACAAAGACCCAACAAAAAAAGAGAACTTCAAACCTAACTGTCTTATGAACATTGATGCTAAAATGCTCACTAAAATACTTGCAAACCAAATGCAAGAACACATAAAAGATATCATCCACCATAACCAAGTAGGCTTCATCCCAGGCTTGCATGGGTGATTTAATACATGGAAATCCATTAATGTTGTCCACCATTAAAACAAACTGAAGGAGAAAAACCACATGATCATCTCCTTAGATGCCAAAAAAGCATTTGAGAGTGTCCAACATCCATTCATGTTTAAAGTCTTGGAGAGATCTGGGATACAAGGCACATATCTAAACATAGTAAAGGCAATATACAGCAAGCCTATAGCCAACATCAAAATCAATGGAGAGAAACTTAAATCAATCCCACTGAAATCAGGGAAAAGGCAAGGCTGCCCATTGTCTTCATGTCTCTTCAACATAGTACTTGAAGTCCTAGCTAGTGCAATAAGACAACTAAAGAAGATCAAGGGGATACAAACTGGAAAGGAAGAAGTCAAAATATCACTATTTCCAAATGTTATGATGGTATACCAGAGCGACCCCAAAATTTCAACCAGAGAACTCCTTTTACTAATAAACACCTTTAGCCAAGTGGCTAGATACAAAATCAACTAAAAAAATCAGAAGCCCTCCAAAGACAAAAGGGCCGAGAAAGAAATCAGGGAAACAACAACCTTCACAATAGCCACTAATAAATAACATAAAATACATTGGGGTGACTCTAACCAAGCAAGTGAAAGACCTATTTGAGAAAAACTTCAAGTCTCTGAAGAATAAAATTGAAGAAGATATCAGAAGATGGAAAGATCTCCCATGCTCATGGACTGGTAGGGTTAAAATAGTGAAAATGGCCAATCTGAGGGGGAGCCACGATGGTGGGACCAGGAGAATACTGCATCTGAGGAGTGGGACAACATTTTCTAAATAGCGACCAAGAGACTGAACTCTAGGCCCTAAAACAACAAAGATTGTGTTTCCCAGGTGAGAGGAAACTCCCACAGTGTGGGAATCAGTCTGGTCCACGCTCAGGCCACCCATCCAGAAACTGGAAGAGATCCCAGGTCATGCAGGCACTAGGTTGCCAGACCAGAGCCATATGCCTGCATGTCCCAATCACCTTCCCAGGCTGATTGGTGGGTACAAAAACACCAGAGACTGGGAGTACCATTTGCGAGAAAAACACACGGGGAAGTAAAGTAGTGGGACTGGACACGGGTCACCCAGTCTTTCCCTGGAAAAAGTCTCGAAGACCAGCGGGTATGAGCTGCCATTACTGAACTAGGCTTCAAGCACCAGCGCCAGCATGGAGAGGGGCTGCTCACACAGCTCTCTAGCAAGACAGAGCTGTGTACCCTAGTGCAACAGAGACTGGGAGTTCCTGTTGGGCCCCCACAAGAAAGGAAAGAAACAGTATTGACTTGGACCACCCAGGCGTTACCTGGGGAAAGTCTCTCTCAGACTGGTGGGTACAAGCCACCATCACTGAACTGGGCACTGGGCAACAGCACCAGCTCAGAGAGGGCCTGTGTGCCCAGCTCACAGGCACAAATGGAGCTGCATGCCCCAGTGCAACAGAATCTGGGAGGCCCTGTTGGGAGAGGGACCTACAGGAAAGGAAGGAAACAGAGCTGACTTGGACCACCCAGGCTTTGCCTAGAGAAGGAGTCGCAAACCAGAGGGTATGATCCACATCACTGATCTGGCCCCAAGCCAGAAGCACAGAGAGTAGTTGGGCACCCAGCTCCCACAGACTAGCAAGCAGTCGGGGTGTGCTGCCAGCCCAGAGACTTGCTTTGTACCAACTATTCTTCACAGACAGAACTGTGCACCCCAGGACACCAGAGACTTGGAGTCCCTGTCTAGAGAAATCCTCACAAGGAATGAAGCAAAGGGGATGGATTTAGACCACCCAATATATCCCCAGAAAAAGTCCCACAGACTGGCCCAAACCAGGGACCTGCTGTGCACCAGATATCCTACTGTTACCAGGAGAGCAGTACTCACCCACCACAGATTACTGCTGGTGTACTGGAGCACAGAGACCCAACCTCAGACTTACAAAAGCCTGGGATCCCCGAGATCAACCCCCAGATACTACTCCAAGGGGCAACCAGTTATCCCTAACAAAACTGACCAAACCACAGGACACACAGGTTACAGCAGTAGATCACTAAATTCACAGCAAGAAACAGGGCAGCTATCTTCTGGACTTCTGTTGGTGAGAGGAGAGCCCTCTCAACTAACAAGGACCACAGTTACCATTCAGGTCTCTATGCCTGAGGTGAGCAGTGCAACTCCTGAAAAACACCAGCCATCCAGTGACTATACCCAAAAAGCTGAGAAGGCTTCCTTCAGAAAAAAAAAAAAAAACATATTCCTGCCAAAGGGATTCTCTCCACCACAGGATTCTAGGAACCACCAGAAATCAACTCCAAACACCTAGGATAACCCAATGGGTAGAGTCCAGTGAAAAAGTTCATCCATCAAAAGCCAGAAAAATTTGGCATCTCCAAAACCCAGTTATCCAGGGGCAAGTAGCCCTAGACACCCCAGCATAATTGAAATTCAAGAAGATGACCTAACATCTATGATCATGAAGAGGACAACAGAGGAAACAAATAAATGGCATAAAAAAATAGAGGAATATAAAAACAGATTATGGCCATCCATAGAGAAATAGAGGAAGTTGAAGCCAAAGACTTTGTGACCTATAGAGATTAAATGCTTAAATCACTGAATGAAATAAAAAAAAAAAAAACAGAAGATTGTTCAAACAAACAGCTAAAGGAATTGACAGAAAAACAGTAAAATACAGTCAGACAGGTGAAGGAAATCATCAAAATGACTCAAGACCTGAATATAGAATTGGAAAACTTAAAGAAAACAAAAATGGAGGAAATTGTTGAGAAAAAGAACTTAGGGAAAAAAACAAGAAATACAGACCTTCGAATAACCAATAGACTACAAGAGATAGAAGAAAGAATCTCAGGTGTGGAAGATACAATGGAAGAAATCTATGTATGTCAAAGAAAATGTTGACTCTAAAAAATTCCTGACACAGACCATCCAAGAAATTCAAGACAACATAAAAAAAGAAAAACTAAGAATAGAAACAGAGGAAAACGAAGATTCCCTGCTTCAAGGCCCAGAAAATATTTTCAACAAAATCATTGAAAAAAATTTCCCCAACTTAAAGGAGAGGCCAATAAGAATACAAGAGCCCTACAGAACACCCAATAAATTAGACCAGAAAAGAAAATACTCCTGCAACATAGTAATCAAAACAGTAAGTATTCAGAACAAAGAAAAAATACTAAACGCTGCAAGGGAAAAAAGCCAAGTAACATATAATGGCAAACCCATTAGAATCACACCTGACTTTTCAGCAGAGACTATGAAAGCCAGAAGGGCCTGGACAGATATGATGCAGACCCTAAGAGAACACAGATGTCAGCCCAGGCTACTATACCCAGCAAAAGTCTCAGTCCTCATAGAGGGAAAAAAACAAAATATTCAATGACAAAAACAAATTTCAACAATACCTACACACAAATCCAGCATTACAGAAGAGAATAGAAGGGAAAATACAACCCAAGAAAACTGGCTACTTTCAAGAAAACACAGGAAATAATTAACCACACTACAGTAAGACAAAAAGCAACAAAGCACAAATCCTTATGACCACAGCCTACATCAAAATCCAAGGATCTAACAGTCACTGGTCATTAATCTCTCTCAACATCAATGGACTCAATTCTCCAATAAAAAGACACAGACTAACAGAATGGATGCATAAACAAAACCCAGCAATCTGTTGCATACAAGAAACAACTCTAAGTCACAAAGATAGACATTACCTGAGGGTAAAGGGTTGGAAGATGGCTTTCCAGGCAAATGGACCCAGGAAGCAAACAGGAGTAGCCATTATAATAGCTGATAAAATAGACTTTCAACCAAAATTAATCAAAAGAGATGGGAAGGACACTTCATACTAATCAAGAGAAAATTCCACCAAGAAGACACCACAATCCTGAACATCTATGCCCCAAATACAAGGGCACCCACATTTGTAAAAGGGACATTGATAAAACTTAAACCACACATAGATCCCCACAGATTAATAGTGGGAGACTTCAACAACCCACTCTCAAAAAATGACAGGTCAACAAGACAAATTAAATGAAGAAACAATGTCTCTGACAGAGATCATGGATCAAATTGACCTGAAAGACATTTACAGAACCTTACACCCAAACACAAAAGAATTTACCTTCTTCTCAGCACCTCATGGAATCTTCTCCAAAATAGATCATATAGTAGGTCACAAAGTGAGCCTCAACAGATATAAGAAGATTGAAATAATCCCTTGTATCCTGTCTGAATAAAGCTGGACCTCAACAACAACAGAAATAGCAAAAAAGCCTACACATACATGGAAACTGAACAACTTGCTACTAAATGACAGCTGGGTTAGGGAAAAAATAAAGAAATTAAAGTATTCCTAGAACTCAATGAAAATGAAGACACAACATACCCAAACTTGTGGGACACAATGAATGCAGTGCTAAGAGGAAAGTTCATAGCATTAAGTGCCTTCAAGAAGAAATTCAAGACAGCTCATTCAAGCAACTTAATAGCTCATTTAAAAACCCTAGAAAAAGAAGCAGACACACCAAAAAGGAGTAGATGGCTGGAAATAATAAAACTCATGTCTGAAATCAATCAATTAGAAACAAATAAAACAATTCTAAGAATCAATGAAACCAAGAGCTGGTTCTTTGATAAAATCAATAAGATATACAAACTGTTAGCCAAGCTAACTAAAAGGCAGAGAGACACCATACAAATCAACAAAATCAAAAATGAAAGGGGGGACATAACCACAGACACTGAGGAAATCCAAACAATCATTAGGACTCACTTGAAATGTCTGTATGCCACAAAATTTGAAAATCTAAATGAAATGGATAATTTTCTATATTGATTTGACTTACCAAAGCTGAATCAGGACCAGGTAAATCAATTAAATAGTCCTATATCCCCCAAGGAAATAGACACTGTCACTGAAAGTCTCCCATCCAAAAATAGCCCAGGACTACATGGTTTCAGTGAAGAATTCTACCAAACCTTCAAAGAAGAGCTAACTCCAATTCTCTTCAAACTATTCCACAAAATAGAAACAGAAGGAACATTAACAAACTCATTCTATGAAGCCACAGTCACTTTGGTACCTAAACCACACAAAGACTCAACAAAGAAAGAGAATTTTATACAGTACCTTGGTCTGACCCTAACCATACAAGTCAAAGATTTTTATGAAAAAAAATTTTAAGTCTCTGAAGAAAGAAATAGAAGATATCAGAAGATAGAAAGATCTACCATGCTTATGGCTTGGCCAGATAAAAATGGCCATCTAAACAAAGCAATCTACAGATTCAGTGCAATTCCCATCAAATATTACCAACACAATTCTTTACAGACCTGGAAAGAAAAAATCTCATCTTCATATGTACTAATAAGAAACCCAGAATGGCTAAAACAATCCTCTACAATAAAAGATCTTCTGGAGGTATCTCCATTCCTCATCTTAAGCTGTACTATAGAGCAACAGTTTTAAAAACTGCATGGTACTGGCATAGAAACAGAATGGTGGATCAATGGAACCAAACAGAGGACCCAGAAATAAACCCACACACTTATGGACACCTGATCTTTCACAAAGATGCCAAAACCATACAATGGAGAAACTATAGCATCAACAAATGATGCTAGTCTACCTGGATGTCTACATGTAGAAAAATAAAAATAAATCCATACTTATCACCCTGCACAAAAAGTGCAAGTGGATCAAAGACCTCAACATAAAACCAGACGCATTAAATCAGTTAGAAAAAAAAAGTGAGGAATACCCTTGAATTTATTGGCACAGGAGACAACTTCCTGAACAGAACACAAACAGCACAGCCTCTAAGAGCAACAATCAATGAATGATACTCCATGAAACTGAAAAACTTCTGTAAATCATAGGATACCGTCATCAAAACAAAACTACTGCCTACAGATTGGGAAAGAATTTTCACCACCCTATATCTGACAGAAAATTAATATCCAGTGTATATAAAGAACTAAAGAAGTTGAAAAATAGCAAATCAAATAATCCAGTTAAAAAATGGGTAACAGAGCTAAACAGAGAACTCTCTGTAGAGGAATATCCAATGGCAGAGAAACACTTAAATAAATGCTCACTAGCATTAAATAATGCTAATTAATTAAATAATGCTCATTAATGACATTAAATAAATGTCATTAGCCAATCGGGAAATGCAAATCAAAACAACCCTGAGATTTCACCTTACACCCTTCAGAATGGCAAATATAATACACTCAAGTGACAACACATGCTGGAGAGGATGTGGAGAAAGGGGAACCCTCATTCATTGCTGGTGGGACTGCAAACTTGTACAACCACTTTCAAAATCAATCTGGCACTTTCTCAGACAAACCAGAATAGTGATTCCTCAAGATCCAGCTATACCACTCCTAGTCATATATCCAAAAGGTGCTCAAGTACACAACAAGCACATTTGTTCAACCATGTTTATACCAGCTTTTTTCGTAATAGCCAGAAACTTGAAACAATCCAGATGTCCAGCAATGGAGGAATTGATTCAGAAATTGTGCTACTCTTACACAATGGAATACTACTCAGCAAGTAAAAACAAGGAAATCATGAAATTTGCATGCAAATGGTGGGACGTAGAAATAATCATCCTGAGTGAGGTATCCCAAAAGCAGAAAGACACACATGGTATACACCTATAAGATAGGATAAATATACTAAAATCTATATAGCTAAAGAAGATAAATGAGAAACAGTATTCGGGTAAAATGACCAATCTTCACTTAGAAAAACAAATGTGATGGCCATTGGATGTAGGAGAAAACAAAAAACAGGACAGGAGCCTACCACAGAGGGCCTCGGAAAGACTATACCTAGCAGTGTATCAAAGGAGATACTAAGACTCATAACCAAACCTTCGGCAGAGTACAGGGAATCATATGAAAGAAGGGGGTGTTATTAAGACCTGGAGAGTACAGGAGCACCACAAGGACCAAATATACCAGGACAAAGGAGTATTTCATGAAACTTTTTCTCCAACCAAAGACCATGTATGGATATATCCTCTGCTCAGATATAGCCCATGGTAGCTCAGTGTCCAAATGTGTTCTCTACTAAGGGGAACAGGGATTATTTCTGACATGAACTCAATAGCGAGCTCTTCCACTCTCCTCCCATGAGGGAAGAGCAGCCTGGCTAGGCCATGGAAGAAAGTATTGCAGCCAGTCCTGAGGAGACTTGACAAGCTAGGGTCAGATGGAGGGAGAGGAGGTTCTTCCCTGTTAGTGGACTTGTATAGGGGCAGGGAGAAGATGAGGGACGGAGGGTGGGATTGGGAGGGAATGAGGAAGGGGCCATGGCTGGAATACAAATTGAATAACCTGAGATTAATATAAAAAATTAAAAATTAAAAAATACACAAGGAAAACTGACATCAAATGGATGAACTATAGATCTCTTCAGGACGGATTGCTTCTTCTTAGATGTGATTGCAGTGTGCAGCAAGGAACTCAGTTTTCTTTAAGGGACTTGGACTGAGACTCTGATCATATTCCAATGAGTATATGAACAACACATACTTGAATTTGTGTATTTAAAAAATTAGTGTGGCACATGGTTATGAATTTGAATCTGGGAGCAATGGACAAGGAATGTATTGTATCTTACATGAAATTCCCACATAATTTGTAAAAATGCTATGTTGACTATGAAAATGGAGAAAAGATTCTGCTAAACAAGCAGTCCTGGCACCAACACTACATTTAGAGGGTTTGTCTGGAGCACCACTGAAGGAAACACAGCTGCTCTTGTGTCCTAGGCATATAGTATGGACCCATTTCTCTGTCTTGAAGGCCCCAGTATAATTGCAAACCCCAGGACCCAGAGGGTTCCTCACTGACCACTGAGTAAGACACAGCTTGCCTGAGCAGCCCTACGTACCTCAATATGGACAGCTGATAGCACAGAATACAGAGATGACAGTTCCTGTTCAGGACTCTTAGTTCAAGAATAGTGACACATATATATTTCAAGATGTCATTAATAAAATCACCTGGTATGACAGCAAAATGAAATTTTGACATCACAATGATATTGTGACCTCACAATGCTATGATGACTTCTCAATGCTATTAAAACATCATAATGGGGTTATGACCTCAATATGCTATTATGACATCACATTGATATTATGGCATCACAATGCTATCATTACATCCCACTATTTTTATCATGTCACAATAATATTATGACATTACAATGCTATTATGACATCATTGTGGTATGACATCACAATAGAATTTTTATTTCACAGTGGCATTATGACCTCAAAATACTATTATATCATCACAATGTTTTTATGACATCACAATAATATCATGATTTCACAATGGTATTATGACATCACAAGAGTATGACATCACAATGCTATGATGACATTTCAATGGTATTATAAGATTACCATGGCATGATATAACAATTTTTCATGATATTCCAATGGTATATGACACCCCAATGTATTATATCATCACAATGTTATTATGAACCACAGTGCTATTATATCTTAACAATGATATGTCATCTCAATGGCATTATGACATCACAATGGTATAATGGCTTCACAATTGTATGTTGTAGGTTATGATTAATATTTACTATTGATTTATCTTTTATTAATGCTTGCTATTGATCCTAAACAGCTGTATAACCAATTCACCACACAGAGACTGGGTTTATTTAGTTATCTTGGAACACAATGCTGGTCAATATTTACTCCCTCCTAAATCTTCAAGCTGTCATAGTTTCCTAATATTTATATTTTACCCATTATACTTGCTTTTTGTGAAGTCTTAGGTCTGGTTCACTCTCTCCATGCTGTTCCAGGATCTCTCCTCCTACTCTTCTCTCCAAGCTCTGCTCCCTCGCCCTCTCTCCTCTCACTCATTTCCTGCCCTCTGGAGAGATGGCTCAGTGGTCAAGAGCACTTCTAGAGATCCTGAGTTTAATTCCCATCAACCACATGGTGCCTATATTCATGTAATCAGAACACTCATATACATAAAATAATAAATACATAAATACATACATAAAAACATAAATAAATAAATAAATAAATAGGCAGATAAATAAATAAATAAAACACAATGCTGGTCAATAGTTACTCCCTCCTAAACCTTCAAGCCCTCATAGTTTCCTGACATTTAGATTTTAACAATTATACTTGCTTTTTGTGAAGTCTTAGGTCTGATTCATTCTCTCCATGCTGTTCCAAGATATCTCCTCCCTCTCTGCTCTCCAATCTATGCTCCCTTGTACTCTCTCCTCCTACTGATTTCCTACACTCTGGCCCTCCTATCACTCAACATTGTGGGTAGTTGCTTTATTCTGGCCTGTTTACACACAATTGACACAGGATTTGCTTAGAATAAGTATAACAATGCAATATCCGGATTGAAAATAGAGAGAGGTGTGTAGAAATCAACATTTTAATGAACAAGGTTAAGGTGTATACATTTCAAAAGAACATTATACCAACAAAGTTATGAGAAATCACAATGCTATGATGATATCAAAATGGCATTATGACCATCACAATGGGGTTATGACCTTAATATACTATTATGACATCAAATGGATATTATGACATCCAAATGCTATTATGACATGACAATGGTATTATTAATTCACATACTATGATGACTTCACAATGGTTTTATGACATCACAACTTTATTATGACCTCTCAATGGTATTATGTCATCACAATGGCTTCATGACATCTCAGTGCTATTATGATAAGATACGGTATGATATCACAATGTAATTATAAAATCATAATGAAAATAATATAAAACAACAATGCATTTATGACAACCCAATGCTATCCTGACATCACACTGAGTATTATTATATCTCAGTGGTATTATGAGATCACAATGCTGTTTAGACATCACAATGGTATTATAACAGTGGTATTATGACATCAAAATGCTATGATGAAATCACCATGGTATGTCACCTCAATGCTATTATGACATCACAATTTTATGACATCACAATTTTATGACATCACAATGGTATTATTACATCACAATTGTAATATGACATCACAACTTTATTATGACATGTCAATTGTTTTTATGTCTTCACAATTGTGTTCTTCCAAATGTCCTGAGTTCAATTCCCAGCAACAACATGATGGCTCTCAATAGAATTTTGAGGTCACCATTGTATTATGATGTGTCAATTATATTATGACATCACAATTGTATAATGATATCACACTTTATTATGACATTACAATGGTATTATGTCATTACAATGGTATCAAGACATCTCAGTGCTATTATGACATCACAATCGAATTTGAACATGCTTCTGTTATATATTCACAATAGAATTTTGAGGTCATAATAGTATTATGACCTAAAATAGCTATTATGACATCACAATGGTCTGATATCTCAATGCTATTATGACATCATAATGATAGGTCATCACAATTCTGTTATGACAACACAATGTTATTATGATACCACAAAAGCATTATGACATCAAAATGCTATTAAGACATCAAAATGCTATTATGACATCAAAATGGTGTTATGATATATCAGTGTTATTATGTCATAAAAATGGTGTCATGACATCTCATTGCTTTTATTGCAACACAATGTTATTATGAAATAACAACGGTGTCAAGATATCCCAAAGGAATTATCACATCAAAAAGTTATTTCAAACTGATTGTGGTATGAAATCACAATGGAATTTTGAAATCACAATCATATTATGACCTCAAAATGTTATTTTGACATCACAATCTTATTATGACATCAAAATGCTATTATAACATCAAAATAGTATGATATTCCAATACAATTATGACATTGCAATGATATTTTGACAGCTCAATGATATGAGTTTACAATGCAATTATGACTTCGCAATGATATGATATTTCAGTGTTATTATGACATCACAATGCTGTGGTGAAAACACAAATGTATTATCACATCACAATGGTATTATGACATCACAATGGTATTATGAGATCAAAATAGTATTATGACAACAATTTTATTCTGACATCACAATGGTATAATATCAAAATGATATGACATCACAATGCTATTATGATATCACAATTGTGTGATGAGTTCACAATGCTATTTTGCCGTAACAATTCAAATTGCTTATTATTGAATATTATTAATTCAAAATGCTTTTATGATATCTCAATGTTATAAGGACATCACAGTGATATGAAATCACAATGCTAATATGACATCACAAATGTATTTTGAGCTCACAATGCTATTATGACATCACAATTTTTTGATTTCACAATGCTAATATATTTTCATGTTATCACAGCATCACATTAACATGAAATCACAATGCTAATATGAAATTACAAAGAATATGACTTTATAAGGCCTGCTTTCCAGGATAGAACCCTAGCCATGAACTAGTGGTTACCCAGCTATCTCAGACTTCATGAGTTCAGGTGACTTGCTTCTGAAACAAGTCCTGGCACTAAAACTGCATTTGAGGGTTTGCCTGGTGAGCCACTGGAGAAAACTCTTCTCCTATGTTTATGCATATATCATGGACATATATCTTTGCCCTGATAATAGTTTGAACTGTAAACCAAGACAATGAGAATTGCTCACTGACCACTGAATAGGACAGACCAATCCAGGAAGGTCAGCCAAGACAACCCTGCTCATAGAGGGTAAACAACCCTAGTGTTAGCATCAGCAATCAAATCCTTTATTGTCCTTCAGTTCTCCTTTAAAACTCACAGATCTTTCTCTGTTTCAGCCAAAACAGTCCCAGGAATTATCTGGTTTCCTTCTCTTTTTTCTGCTGTAAAGACTCAATATTCCAGGAAACCCTAGGCCTGGCCTTCCTATTATATCAATAAAAATGGGAGCATATGTTTAGTGAGTACATCAGTAAATGCTCAGTTCAAAGGCACTGCCTAGGAAATTTCAGATCCAAGACCACATTAGGAGAGTACCTTGTCAATCAGTACATTCCCCTTAATCCCATATCACTTTGAAGCTTCCCTACATAGGAAGCTGCCCAATTCAATAAATCTTAAATTTTCATTTTCTACATGACATTGTCACAAAGGTCAACAGGAGTAAAGGTGTGGGATCTAGATATAGAAATGAGATAAAGGCTTGTTGGGTTTCACAAGAAAAAGTCAAGGGTGTACAGGATCAGAGGTACTGGACACTGAGAAAAGTTTTTTCACTCATCTCCATGGAAACATCAAGATTCTCTCAGGTGATGATTGGCTGAGTGGGAGAATGATGTAATGAAATAGAAAAAAGCCAGCAAGAGTTTCAGGAGGCAGTTATTAAAAGGGCTAAGTGGACAGACTGCTTGAGAGAAAGGCTGAGCAGCCCTACATGCCTCAATCTGAGCAGCTTAGAACACACAATACAGAGATGACAGTTCCTGTGTCCAATAATCTTAGTTCAGGAAAAGAGTCACATATTTATTTCAAGTGGTCTTTAATAAAGTCACTAGTCCTTGACATGTGACTTTCACATGATCACAGATTCCATTATTATTTGTTAAATGCACATACATGTCCTCTGTCATGGAAATATTTACTGGGAAAATGCTCCCTGAACAAGGCAACTCTGAACATAAAGCATTCAATTGGGAGATTGCTTATATTTTTACAAAGAATATCCAGGATGTCAAGTCGCAAGCATTCATCTTCTTGTTGTCTATCAGCAGAACTGAAAGCCTTACAAACTGAACCACTAGAGGCAGGCAGAGAGAGAAAAAGCTAGAGAAATGGATTCAGAAATATTAAGACCGAGACCAGAAGAAACAAAGATATAAATTGAAAGAGATAAAGAGACGGAGACTCCATTCTGTATGGTTACTTTTATTGGCATATCAACCTCAAAGCACACTCTCCTATAACACCAAAAGGAATTATATTTTTAATATTATTTTATTTTAATTTTATTAATTACACTTTATTCATTTGTATCAGCCCCATAAGCCACTCCCCTCTCCCCTCCCAATCCCACCATCAATCCTCCTGTCCATCCATGCATATCCCCAAATCCACTCAGAGGGGAGGTCTTCCTCTCCTTCCTTCTGATCCTAGTCTGTCAGAAATAGGAAGGGCTGCACTGTCTTGCTCTGTGGCTTTATAAGGCTGCTCTCCCATCAGGGTGTTGTTTTTAAAGTGCAGACCAATCAGTTCATGTCAGAGGTATTTCCTGTTCCCATTATATGAAAATCCCTTGGACACTCTATTGCCATGGGCTACATCTGTACAGGGGTTCTAGGTTATCTCCATGCATGGTACTTGGTTAGATTATGAGTCTTAGGAAAGACGTATGTGCTCAGATTTTTTTTTGGTTCTGTTGCTCTCCTTGTGGAGCTCCTGCCCTCTCCAAATCTTACTCTTTCCCACTTCTTTCATTAGATAGCATGCTCTATGTCCAAGAGTTGGCCATAGTATGAGCATCTGCTTTGATAGTCTGCAGGGCAGAGCCTTCCAGAAGGCCCTCTGTGGCAGGCTCCTAACTTGTTCCCTGTTTTCTCCTTCTTCTGATGTCAATACTCTTTGTCTTTCTGGATGGGATTGAGGATTTTAGCCAGTATCCTCCCTCTTGATTAGTTTCTTTAGGTGTACAGATTTTAGTACACCTTTTATCCCACATTATATGTCTATATGAGTGAATATATACCATGAGTGTCTTTTGCTTCTTGGAGAGCTCATTTCCAGTTCCCACTGTTTACCTGCAAATTTCATTATTTCCTTTTTTTTATTGCTGAGTAATACTCCATTGTGAAGATGTACCACTACTTCTGTATCCATTCTTCAGTTGTGGGGTCATCTGGGTTGTTTCCAGGTTCTCACTATTACAAATAAAGCTGCTACTAACATGGTTGAGCAAATGTACATATTTTGTACTTGAGCCTCTTTTGGATATATGCCTAGGAGGGTGTGGCTGGATATTGATGAAGTGCTATTTCTAGTCTTTAAGAAAGCACCAGATTGATTTCCAGAGTTTACATTGTCCAAGTTTACATTCCCACCAGCTGTGAAGGAGGCCTCCCCTTTCTCCACAAACTCTCCAGCATGTGTTGTCCCTTGACTTTGTAAACTTGGCAATTCTGAGAGGTGTAAGGTGAAATCTCAGTTTTGATTTGCATTTCCCTAATGGCTAACAATTATCCATTAGGGAAATGATGTTGAGCATTTCTTTATGTATTTCCCTGCAATTCGATATCCCTCTATCGAGAATTCTCTGTTTAGCTCTGTTTCCCATTTCTTAATTGGATTCCTTGGTTTGTTGCTTTTCAACTTCTTTAGTTTGTTTATATATACTGGATAATAGCCCTCTGTCTCATAGAGGTTTGGTGAAGATTCTTTCCCAATCTGTAGGCAGTCTTTTTGTTTTGATGACAGTGTCCTTTGATTTACAGAGCTTTTCGGTTTCATAAAGTCCCATTTATTGATTGTTGTTCTTAGAGCCTATGCTGATGGTATTCTGTTCACGAAGTTGTTTGCTGTGCAAATGAGTTCAAGGCTCTTACACGCTTTTTCTTCTAAATGATTGATTGTGTCTGGTTTTATGTTGAGGTCTTTGATCCACGTGGACTTTAGTTTTGTGCAGACTGATAAGTATGGATCTATTTACATTTTTCTACATGTAGATGTCCAGTTAGACCAGCACCATTTGTTGAAGATGTTATCTTTTTTCCATTGTATGGTTTTGACATCTTTGTCAAAACTCAGGTGTCCATAAGTGTGTCAGTTTATTTCTGGGTATTCTCTTCAGTTTCCTTGATCCACCATTCTTTTTCTTTGCCAGTACCTTGAAGTTTTTAATACCATTGCTCTACAAAACAGGTAGAATTATGTGATGATATCATCTGGTCTTTGGCTTTTTTTGGATGGAAGACTTTTGATGACAACTTGTATTTCCTTAGGGGATGTAGGACTATTTATTTAATTGTTTTACCTCGTCTTTATTCAGCTTTGGTAAGTGCAATCGATCAAGAAAATTGTCCATTTCTTTTAGATTTTTAAATTTTGTGGCATATAGACTTTGAAGTAAGTCCTAATGATTGTTTGGATTTCCTTAGCATCTGTAGTTATGTCCCCTTTTCATTTTTGAGTATGTTGATTTAGATGGTGTCTCTCTGCATTTTAGTTAGTTTGGCTAGGGTTTTGGCTATCTTGTTGATTTACTCAAAGAACCAGCTCTTGGTTTCATTGATTCTTTGAATTGTTTTATTTGTTTCTCTTTTATTTCAGTCCTGAGTTTCATAATTTCCCACCGTCTACTCCTTTTTGGTGTGTCTGCTTCTTTTTTTTCTAGGGTATTTTGATGAGCCATTAAGTTGCTTGAATGAGCTGTCTCGAATTTCTTCTTGAAGGTACTTAGAGCTATGAACTTTCCTCTTAGCACTGCTTTCATTGTGTCTTATGTGTTTGGGTATGTTGTGCCTTCATTTTCATTGAATTCTATGAAGACTTTAATTTCTTTTTTTATTTCTTCCCTGACCCAGCTGTCATTTAGTAGCAAGTTGTTCAGTTTCATGTGTGTGTAGGCTTTTTGCTATTTCTATTAATGTTGAGGTCTGGCTTGATTCCATGGTGATCAGATAAGATACTTGGGAGTATTTCAGTCTTCCTGTATCTGCTGAGGCTTGCTTTGTTTATTTTGGAGAAGATTCCATGAGATGCTGACAAGAAAACTAAATGCTTTTGTGTTTTTGTGTAATGTTCTGTAAATCTCTTTTCAGTCCATTTGATTCATGACCTCTGTTAGAGACATTGTTTCTTTGTTTAATTTCTGTTTTGTTGACCTGTCCTCTGTTGAGAGTGGGGTGTTGAAGTCTCCCACTATTTATGTGTGGGTATCTATGTTTGTTTTAAGTTTTATCAATGTTTCTTTTACATATGTGGTGCCCTTGTATTTGGGGCATAGATGTTCAGGATTGTGATGTCTTCCTGGTGGAATTTTACCTTAATGAGTATGAAGTACTGTTGCCCATCTCTTTTTATTAAATATGGGTAAAAGTCTATTTTTATCAAATAATAGAATGGCTACTCTAGCTTGCTTCTTGGGTCCATTTGCTTGGAAAGTTGTCTTCTAGACTTTTACCCTCAGGTAATGTCTATCTTTGTTACTTAGATGTGTTTCTTGTATGCAAAAGATTGCTGGGTCTTGTTTATGCATCCATTCTGTTAGTCTGTGTCTTTTTATTGGATAATTGAGCCATTGATATTGACAGAGACTAATGACCACTGGCTGTTTGATCCTGTGATTTTGATGTTGGCTGTGGTAGTAAGTTTGTGTGCTTGGTTGCTTTTTGTTTTACTGTAGTGAGGTTAATTATTTCCTCAATTTTCTGGAAAGTGGCTAGTTTTCTTGGGTTATATTTTTTCTTCTAGTGTCTTCTGTAACACTGGATTTGTGTGTAGGGAATGATGAATTCTTTTTTTTTTTCCCATTGGATATCTTTTCTCCATCTATGCAGACTGAGAATTTTGCTTGGTATAGCAGCCTAGGTTGACATTTGTGTTTTCTTAAGGTCTGCATGATATATATCCAGGTCCTTCTGCCTTTCATAGTCTCTGATGAGAAGTCATGTGTGATTCTGATGGGTTTGCAATTATATGTTACTTAGCCTTTTCCCCTTGCAGCTTTTAGTATTTTTTTCTTTATTCTGTATACTTGCTGTTTTGATTATTATGTGGCGGGAAGATTTTCTTTTCTAGACTAATTTATTGGGTGTTCTGTACATCTCTTGTATTCTTATTGGCTGCTCCTTTAAATTGGAGAAATTTTCTTCAATGATTTTGTTAAAAATATTTTCTGGGCCTTGGAGGAGGGAATCTTCTTTTTCCTCTGTTTGTTGTCTTGATTTTCTTGAATGCTCAGTTTCAGGAATTTTTCTGTTTAACATTTTCTTTGACATTACGTTGATTTCTTCCCTTGTATCTTCTACACCTGCGATTCTTTCTTTATTCCATCTCTTGTACAAAGTGTTTAATTGGGACAATGCTTATATTTTCACAGAGAATAACCATGATATCATATCAGCAAACAGACAACTTGTTGTAGTCCTTCAGCAGAATTGAGAGATTTTCACAGAGAATAACCATGATATCATATCAGCAAGCAGACAACTTGTTGTAGTCCTTCAGCAGAATTGAGAGATTTTCATATTGAAGTACAATCAGCAGGAAGAGAGAGACAGAGAAAGTGCTAGATAGACAGATTCAAAAGAAGAGAGACCAAGACCAGAAAACAAAGCTGTAAAGTGACAGAGACAGAGAGACAGAGACCCATTTTATCTGGTCACTTTCATTGGCATATCAAAATCAAAACGCACCCTCATAAAATATAACTTCAGTAGAAATTATATTATCTAACAAGGCCATACCTCCTAACCCTTTCCAGACATTTCCTCATGGGGACTACACATGTATATAAATGAGCTTCAAGGAGACTTTGCAATGAAACTCACCAGGAAGTGGAAGAAGATGGAGGGACTTCTAGGCTAAAAAAAAAAAACATAATTATCCTGATAGTTTGTCATTCAATACAATGATTAAAGTCCCAGCAATTTCTAAGGACTAAAGAACAGGACTGACAATTTCCTCTGAGGAAAATGTAGAATATTTCCATAATGGAGTATTATTTATCTGAGAAAATGACATCATGATATTTTTAGGCAAATGGATGCAACCAAAAGAAATCATCCTGGGTGAAGTAACTAAAATACAGAAAGAGAAATATGGTATGTATTCACTTATTAGGAGGTTTCCTAATAGTGGGCGATAAAGTTGAAAACTCCATCTATTTGACCAAGCCAGGCTTCCACTAGAGGGTTTGGGCGGCAGTTAATTGAGTTGTTGGGCCAAGGCATCCTATGGAAATTTCTAAGCCACCCAGGCTGTTTTTATTAAGGTATGCTGCTCTCTGCCCTCAACTGATTGATCATTGCCATGTTCTTAGATCCACAGAGATGTTTCCTTCTGCATCAAATGGGATTGCATACATAGACCAACAGTCTGATATTTTGGAAAGAAAGACCTTAACATCCAACACTGAATGGGATTTCCCTATGAAATTCCCACTCTCTTCATAGCTTTGGAGGAGCTGCATAGGCCTGCAGGAGAGAAGGCAAGATGAGTGTCATAGCTAGAGGGGATTGTGGACAGAAGGAGAGGAAGGCCTTGAGAATTAGGCCACAGAGGAAGATGTTGCAGCCAGCCTCGATGAGATCTGATAAACTAGGGTCGGGTAAAAGGGTGAGGAGTTCCTCCCCTATCAGGGAATTGGAAAAAGGGCAAATGGATAGAAGGAGGGTGGGGGGGACTGGAAGAAGAAGGAGGAGGGGGCAGAGGAGGGGATACAAAGTGAACAAATTTTAATAAATAAATACATAAGAAAAACTGTGATCAAGGTGATGAAGTATAGAGCTCTTCAGGACAGATGGCTTCTTCTTGGGGTGGTTTCAAAGTTCTGCAATGATGAACTCAGTTTTCTTTAAGGGAATTGGCACTGAGCCTCTTTTCATGTTTCAATGAGTATATGAACAACACACTTCTTTAGGTGCACATATTTTAGTATATTTATCTTATCTTATAGAACTATATAAGTGAGTATATACCATGTGTGTCTTTCTGCTCCTGGGATACCTCACTCAGGATGATGTTTTCTAGATCCTACCATTTGCCTGCAACTTTCATGATTTCCTTGTTTTTAGTGGCTGAGTAGTATTCCATTGTAAAAGTGCCACAATTTCTGTATCCATTCCTCCATTGACAGACATCTGGGTTGTTTCCAGGTTCTATTACAAATAAAGGTGCTACAAACTTGGTTGAGTAAGTGTCCTTGTTGTGTACTTGAGCATCTTCTGGATATATGCCTAGGAGTGGTATAGCTGGATGCTGAGGAAGCACTATTCCTAATTGTCTGAGAAAGTGCCAGGTTGATCACCATAGTGGTTGTCTGAGTTTACATTCCCACCAGCAATGGAGGAGTGTTCCCCTTTCACTATAACCTCTCCAGCATGTGCTATCACTTGAGTTTTTACCCTTTGCCATTCTTAGAGTTGGAAGCTGAAATCTCAGGGTCATTTTTATTTGCATCTCTCTGATGGCTAAGGACATTGAGCATCTCTTCAGGTGTTTCTCTGCCATTTTAAATTTTTCTACAGAGAATTCTGTTTAGCTACATACCCCATTTTTAATTGGATTTCTTGGTTTATTGCTTTTTAATTTCTTTAGTTCCTTATCTAAAGAAATTCTGAGTATCAGCCTTCTGTCAGATATAGGGTTAGTGAAGAAACTTTCCCAGTCTATAGGCTGTTGTTTTGTTCTGATAACAATGTTCTTTGCTTTACAGAAGCTGTTCAGTTTCATGGGGTCCCATTTATTAATTGTTTCCCTAACAGCCTGTGCTGTTGGTGTTCTCTTCAGGAAGTTACCTCCTGTGGCAATCAGTTCAAGGCTCTTCTTCATTTTTTTCTTCTAACCAATTTAGTGAATCTGGTTTTATGTTGAGATCTTTGAGCCACTTGGACTTTAGTTTTGTGCAGGGTGATAAAATGGATCTATTTTCATTTTCCTGCATGTAGACAACCAGTTATACCAGCACCAATTGTTGAAGATGCTATCTTTTATCCATTGAATAGTTTTGGCTTCTTGTCAAAAATCAAGTATTCATAGTTTTTTTGGGTTTTTCTGGTCTTCTGTTCACTTCCATTGATCTATTTTTCTGCCTTATGCCAATACCAAGCTGTTTTTTTTTTTCACTAAATAATACAGCTAATTATTTGCTAAATAATACAGCCTGAGGTCAGGGATGGAGATACCTCCAGATGATATGTTGTTGTACAGGATATTTTGTAAACTCTGAGCTTTTCTGTTTCTCCATGTGAAGTTCAGAATTTTTCTTTTAATGTCCATGAAGAATTATATTGGTGTTTTGATAGGAATTGCATTGAATCTGTAGATTACTTTTGGCAGGATGTCCATTTTCACTGTGTTAATCCTACCAATCCATGAGATCGGGAGATCTTTACAACTTCTGATATCTTCTTCATTTTCTTTCTACAGAGACTTGAAGTTTTTTTCAAACAGGTCTTTCACTTGCTTGGTTAGAGTCACACCAAGGGACTTTATGTTATTGGTGGCTATTGTGAAGGGTGTTGTTTCCCTAATTTCTTTCTCAGCCTTTTTGTCTTTGGTATACAGAAGGGCTTCTGATTTCTTTGAGTCGATTTTGTATCCTGCCACTTTGCTGAAGGTGTTTATCAGCTGAAGGAGCTCTCTGGTTGAATTTTTGGGATTACTAATATATACTATCATGTCATTTGCGAATAGTGAAGCTTTGATCTCTTCCTTTTTGATTTGTATCTCTTTAATCTCCTTTACTTGTGTTATTGCTCTAGCTAGGACTTCCAGTACTATGCTGAATAGATGTGGAGAGAGTGGGCCTTGTCTTGTCCTTGATTTCAGTGGGATTAATTTAATTTTCTCTCATTGAGTTTGATGTTGGTTATAGGCTTTCTGTATATTGCCTTTACTATATTTAGGTATATGCCTTGTATTCCTGATCTCTCCAATACTTTAAAATGAATGGCTGTTGGATTTTGTCAAATGCTTTTTTTTTGGCATCTAAGGAGATGATCATGTGGTTTTTCTCCATCAGTTTGTTAGTATGCTGGATTACATTGATGGATTTCCATATATTGAACCATCCTTGCATGCCTGGGATGAAGGCAACTTGGTCATGGTGAATGATATCTTTTATGTGCTCTTGCATTCTGTTTGAGAGAAGTTTATTGAGTATTTTTGCATCAATGTTCATAGGAGTGATAGGGCTGAAGTTCTCTTTTTTGGTTGGGTCTCTGTGTGGTTTATGTAGCAAGGTGACTGTAGCTTCATAGAATGAATCTGGTAAGGTTCCTTCTGTTTCTATTTTGTTGAATAGTTTGAAGAGAGTTAGAATTAGCACTTCTTTGAAGGTCTGGTAGAATTCTGCGCTGAAACCATCTGTCCCAGTGCTTTTTTTTTTCTTTTTTCTTAGAAGGGAGACTGTTGATGACTACTTTTATTTCCTTGGGGCACATAGGTCTATTCAATCTTTCTACCTGACCTTGACTTAATTTTTGTAGATGTAATCTAATTAGAAAATTGTCCACTTCATTTAGATTTTCAAATTTTGTTGCATATAGGCTTTTGTAGTATGACCTGGTGATTGTTTGGATTTCCTCACTGTCTGTAGTCATGTCCTCCTTTTCATTTCTGATTTTGCTGATATGGATAGTTTCTCTCTGCCTTTTATCTAATTTGTCTATCTTGTTGATTTTCTCAAAGAGCTAGACCTTGGTTTCATTGATTCTTTGAATAGGTTTCTTTGTTTCTAATTAATTGATTTCAACCCTGAATTTGATTACTTCCAGCCATCTGCTCCTTTTGGGTATATATTCTTCATTTTTTTTCTGAGGCTTTCAGTTGGGCCATTAAGTTGTTTGTATATGATGTTACAAATTTCTTCTTGTAGGCACTTAGTGTTATTGAATTTCCTTTGAGCACTGTTTTCATTGTGTCCCATAAATTTAGGTATGTTATAGCTTCATTTTCATTGAATTCTAGGAAGTCTTTAATTTTATTCTTTATTTCTTCCTTAACCCAGCTGTCATTGAATAGCAAGTTGTTCAGTTTCAATGTGTGTGTAGGTTTTATGTTATTTCTATTGTAGCTGAGGTCCAGCTTTAGACCATGGTGGTTAGATAGAATACAGGAGATTATTTCAATCATCTTGTATCTATTGAGGTTTGCTTTGTGACCAGCTACATGGTCTATTTTGGAGAATGTTCTATGAGGTGCTGAAAAGACAGTATACTCTTTGGAATTTGGGTGAAAAGTTCTGTAGACATCTATAAGGTCCATTTGAAATAGGGCCTCTATGCCTTTATTTCCCTATTTGCCTTCTGTCTAAATGATTTGTCTCTTAGTGATAGTGAGTTTTTAAAGTCTTCCACTATTAAGGTGTTGCAATTGATGTGTGATTTAAGTATTAATAATGTTTCCTTTATGGATGTAAGTCCTCCTGTATTTGGGGCACAGATGTTCAGAATTGTGATGTCCTCTTGGTTGTTGTTTCCTTGGATGAGGATATAGTGCCCTCCAGATCTCTTTTAATTAATTTTGTTTGAAAATTTATCTTATTAGATATTAAGATTGCTACCCCAGCTTGTTTTCTGGGTCCATTTGCTTGGAAAACAGTTTTGACAATGATATGAGGTGAGGATATCTTCTGGTTTTCTCTTTTTGGTGTTCTATAGGCCTTTTGTATGTTTATGGACATCTCTTTCTTTAAGTTGAGGAAATTTTCTTCTATGATTTTCTTGAAGATATTTTCTGGACCTTAGAGACTGGAGTCTTCTTTTTCACCAATTCCTATTATTATTAGATTTTTGCTTTTTCATGACTTCTATGATTTCTTGGATGTTTTGTATTTAGGACTTTTCTGATTTTGCTTTTTCTTTGAGAGAAGTCTCAATTTTTGCAAGTGTATCTTTAGCTCCAGATATTCTTCCATCTCTTGTATTCTGTTGGTGATGCTTACTTTCATGATTCCTGATCTTTTCTCTAAGTTCTCTAGCTCCTAGGTTTTGCCTGTTTGTGTCTTCTTTATTGATTCTAATTCTATTTTTATGTTTTGTACCATTTCCTTCATCTGTTTGAATGTGGCTTCCTGTCTCTGTATTATGGCCTCTATTTTTTGTTTGTTTGTTTTCTTCTCTATAGACCATTAATTTTGCTTCTACTTGTCCTTCTGTTTGCTTGGCTATTTCTCTGAGCTATTTGTTTGTTTTCTTTTTATGTGACTCTAATAACTGGATAAGCATTTTTTAAGGTAATTTTCCTCTGTTTCTGAAAAAAATGGGGTTTCCATTGATTTGGGGTATTGCTGGTGAGGCCATGATTTCCTGATTTTGGGGGGCATGTTCTTTTGCTAACCTCTAGGCATTTCTTTATTTGTGACCTTCGCTGTTTGTTCTTGGATTCTGCAGTTCAAATTTGTACCATCTTTCTCTGGTGTCTGGAGAATTCTTCATTGGTGTTTTAGCTGTACATGTGGGAGGGAAGTCCGTGGATGCAGAAGGACAGATGCAGCCAAGTGTGTATGAGTGCTCGAGATGCAGCCAAGGGTGTATGAGTGCTCGTGCATGGAAATTTCCCTTGAGTGACAGGGTGTTAAAGAATGTAGAGGCCTTCAGTGTGAGGGAAGGGCGCTTTGTGGTCACCAAAGGGTTTGCAGGAGCTGAAGTTATCACATGTGCTTGTTTGATCCAGTATGCAAATTTCCTGGGAATGTCAGTGGCGTACAGACTATTGGTATTGTCTCTAACTGAGATCCAGGAGTTATTTGCCTAAACTCCACTGCTGGTGCCATAGAGCTGCAGTCTTTCTGTCTCAGAATACTCTGTTTTCTACAGTGGATGTGTAAGGTGAAAGTTTTCTGATGTCTGGCTGCTAGCTTAGAAGCACCCTGGATCTGGGGCTCTGCAGGCAGTAGGGGGCCTCTTCACCCTCTAGCAGGTCAAATGATACAGTACGGGATCCTCCTGTTGTCTGAGCCAAATGTGTGTTCAGACACCTCGGTGGTGTTGTAGCCCCTGTACCCAGGAGTCCAGCTGCAGTGAAGAACGGGGGTGTCTAGTTGCCTGCCAGGAAGTACTGTGGAGCCAGTTCCCTGATTCAGCACTTGGTACACCTGGGTGTTTTTGCAGGACTGCCACACAGCCCATCACACAACCTTCTGTCTGCCACTGAGGGACTAAGTGGCCCCATGTAGTACAGTCAGACTCTGTGGAATCTATAGAGCTGGCTAATTTTGGGAGTAGGAGCCAGATCTGGGGTTCGGCAAGCAGGTTAGGCTGACTGCCAGTGGTGCATTGCTAGTGTCCCCGCATTTTCTGTCTCTGTTCTCAGGCAGCAAGATCTACAAATCACTGGTGCTGTTGCTCTGCTACTTCTAGGCAGAGGGAGGCCCAGGGAAGGCAAGTGCCCTTTTCCGTTCGCAAGAAGTCTGTGTCTAACCTCAGTCAAAGAGTTTGCCACTCCTGTGCTGTCCACCCTCCTTCAGGAATAAACAAAGTTGATTTCTGGGCTTCAGTTGCCCCTTCAGTCACCAGTTTCCGAGTTACAAATCTTCTGGCTCTCAGAAACTATGCACAATGATAGCCCTGATTTTCCCCCACCTCTCAATTCATCACATTGATCACAGTTTTTCTAATTTATTAATGAGGATTTATTCATTTTGTATCCCCTCTGCAGCCTACTCACTCTTCACGTTCCAGTCCAAACCACTCTCCTCCTTCTACCCCTATTCCCATTCTCTAGTTCCCTATTAGAGGAGGTCCTCCTCCCCCTTCTATATGACCCTCACTTATCAGGTCTCATCAAGCCTGGCTGCATCATCTTCCTCTGTGGCATGCTTCTCAGTTCATTGTTCTCCTTGTGTCCTCAATTCCTTCTATTTATGACACCCTTCCTCCTCTTCTGCAGGCTTTTAAGAGCTCTGAGGGGAGAGAGAATTTTATAAAGAAATCCCTAAGCTGGGTGTTTTAAGGTCTCTCTCTCTTCATAATTTTGGACTGTGGGTCTCTGTATTTAAACACATTTGATGGAGAAGGAAGCATCTGTGTGGATATAAGAACATGGCACTCATCTATCATTTGAAGGCAGGGAGCAACATATTCAAAAAACAACAGCCTGGGTTTCTTGAAATTTTCCATAGGATACCCTGGCCTAACAACTCAATTAACTGCCATCCAATTACCCTAGTGCAAGAGTTGTTTGATCACAATCAAACTTTATCCCCCACTATTTTTAGGAGACCTCCTAATAAGTGAATACTAACCATATTTGTCTTTCTGAATTTTAGTTACTTCACACAGGATGATTTTTCCTGGTTCCATCATTTTACTTCAATGTGTTCATTTTGAACACATTTTCTTAGCTGAAAAATAGTTCATTATGGAAATATTCCACATTTTCCCCAAAGGAGATTGTCAGTTCTGTTCCTTAGTCTTTGGAAGTTGCTGGGACTTTAATCATTTCATTGAATGACAAAATACTTGTATATCTATGTTCTTTTAAGCTTAGAAGTCCCTCCATCTTCTTCCACTTCCTGGTGATTTGAAATGCAATTTCCCCTTGAAGTTCATCTATCTACATGTTTAGTCTCCGGGGAGGAAATGTCTGGGAAGTATTGGAGGTATGGCCTTGTTGGATGGTATAATTCCTATTTGATTTATAATATAGGAGGTTGTGGTTTTAGGTTGATATGCCAATGGTAGTGACCAAATAGAATGGAGTCTCTGTCTCTAGGTTCTGTCACTTTGTATCTTTGTTTCTGTTGATATTGGTGTCTCTATTTCTGAACCTGTTTCTCTAGCTCTTTCTCTCTCTGTCTATTTCAGTTTCCCTTTCTCTGATTCAATCTTGTGGTTCAGTATGAAAAGCTCTCATTTCTGCTGAAGGACTACCACTAGATGACTGCTTGCTGACATGACATCATGTAGAGTCTATGTAAAAATATTAGCAAGGTCCCAATTAAAAGCTTTTTATTCAAAGAATCACCTTCTTCAAGGAGCATTATCACTGTAATTCACATACTGAGGAAATATCTGTGCTTTTAACAATTAATAATGGAATCCATGATAACGTAGCACTAACATGTCAAGGATCCTGTCTTTATGACCACTTGAAAAAAATATGTGACACTTTTGCTGAACTAAGAGTCTTGGACACAGGAACTGTCATCTCTATGTTGGGTGCTTTCAGCTGCCCAGGTTGAGGTATGTAGGGCTGCCTCAGCCTTTCTCTCAAGCAGGCTTTAATCTGTTTCATGGCATCATTTGGCCTCTCAGCAAATCAGTGCCTGAGAAAATCTTGAGGTTTCCATGGAGATGGGTAAACAAACTTTCCTCAGTGTCTAGTATATCTGATACTGACACACTTGACTTTTCTTTGTGAAACCCAAAAATTCTTTATTTATTCCTTATCCAGATGCCATATCTTTACTCTTGTTTACCTCTGTGACAATCTCAGTAGTTAATGAAACTTTAATGATTATTTAAACTTCCTAAGGGAAACTTTAAAGTCATGTGGGATTAAGAGGAATATACCAAATGTCAAGGTGGTCTCCAATTGTGGTCTTGGATCTGAAATATACTAGGTTGAGACTTTGAACTGAGTACTTACTCGTGTACTCACTAAATGTACCTTCACATTCTTATTGATATAATAGGCTCCCAGGATCTAGGGTTCCCTGAGATAGTGAGTATTTAAGAGCAGGGGAAAGAGAAGGAAACCAATTCCTGGTTCTGGTTTTGCCAAAACAGAGGAAGTTTGGGAGTTTAAAAGTAGAACATAGGTGCAAGATATTTGACAGCTGGTGATTTCCACACAAGTTTTACCTACCTCTATGAGCAGGGGTGTCTTGGCTGACCTGGCTGGATTGGCAGTTGTGTCCTCCTCAGTGTTTGGGATTAACCCTCCTGGTGCTGGCCTTTACAATTAAAACTGGGCCTTCAAGTCAGAGAAATGTGTCCATGTTATATGCCTAAAAGACAACAGCAGCTGTGTCCTCCAGAAAACACTTTAAATGTATTGTTAGTGCCAGAACTGCTTGTTCAGTGATTCCACTTGAGCTCATGGGGTCTGAAGTAGCTGGGTAACTATTATTTCCTGGCTAGGATTCTCTGTTACATAATGAGTTCCTGGAAAGCATGACTCACACAAACTCTGCCCTCCTTTAGCAGAATTTTATCTCCATGTTAAAAGTCATTGTAAAATTTGACAACATATTATTTTTATTGTTTTTATGCAAATTTCATAAAATATATATTATAATTCTTTTCCACGGCTCCCAAGTTCCAATTCCATGTGTCACTCTAATTTTTTTTTAAGATACATCCATTCTAGTATCTGTTGTTCATATACTCATTGGAACATGATCAGAATCTCAGTGCCAAGTCCCTTAAAAAATACTGAGTTCATCCTTGCTGCACTCTGACACCACCCCCAAGAAGAACTCATCAGTCCTGAAGAGCTTTATACTTCATTGCCTTGATCACAGTTTTTCTTATATATTTTTGTTATGATTTGTTTACTTTGTTTTCCTTCTGCTGCCCACTCCCTATTATCCTTCCAGTCCCACCCACCCTCCTTCTTCTACCCCTAAGCCTCCTCTGTAGTTCCCTGATAGGGAAGGTCTTCCTTTCCCTTCTATCTGTCCCCAGCTTATCAGGTATCAACAAACTTGGCTGCATCATTTTTCTCTGTGGCCTGATTCTCAGGGCATTATTCTCCTTGTGTCCTCAATTTCCTCTACTTATGACACTTCCTGCCTCCTTTCCTGCAGGCTTCCCAGAGCTTTGAAGGGAGGGAGAATTTCATAGGAAAATTCCATTTAGAGCTGGGTGTTTAAGGTTTCTCTCTGCATAATATCAGACTGTGGGTCTCTATATGCAACCCCATTTGATGAAGAAGGAAGCATCTCTTTGGAGGCAAGAACATGACACTGATCTATCATTTGAGGGCAGAGAGCAACATATTTTAATAAAAACAGCCTGGGTAACCTTAAGATTTGTGTGCAATGCCCTACCCCTACATATCAATTAACTGCCACCCAATCGCATTAGTGGAATAATGGTTTGGTCACCATAGGTGGCCTATTTGTACTTTATCCCCCACTATTAGGAGACCTCCTAATAAGTGGATACATACCATATTTGTCTTTCTGCACTGTGGTTACTTCACCCAGGACTATTTTTCCTGGTTTCCTCCAGTTGCCTGAAAATATCATGATGACATTTTCTTAGCTGAATAATATTTCATTATGAAATACTCCACATTTTTCCTAAAATGAGTGTAAATCCTGTTATTTAGTCCTTGGATGTTGTGACTTTAATCATTGTATTGAATGACAAACTATGAGTATATTATATTTCTTTAGCCTAGAAGTCCCTCCATTTTCTTTCACTTCCTGGTGATTTGAATTGAACTGTCCTCTTGAAGCTCATCTATTTAGATGTATAGTCCCAGTGAGGAAAGGTCTGGGAAGTGTTCAGAGGTATGGCCTTGTTATATATAATTGCTGTAGGAGTTATAATAGAGGAGGGTGTGCTTAGAGGTTGACATGCCAATCAAAGTGACCAAAAAGAATGGAGTCTTTGAATCTCAGTCTCTGTCACTTTATATCTTTGTTTTTGTCAGTATCTGTCTCTCTATCTGAATCTGTCTTTCTGGCTCTTTCTCTCTTTCTCTTTCTGCCTACTTCTCTCTGCATGCCACTTGTGGTAAAGTATGAAAAGCTCCAGTTCTTCTGATGTACTACAACAAGATGATGGTTTGAAGACATGTACCTTGATGGTCTCTGTAAAAATATGAAAAGGTCCCAATTAAATAATTTGTGTCCAAAGTTTTGCCCTTTTTCAGGGAGTGTTTCCCCACTAAAAAAATTCACTGAATGAGGACATGTCTGTGCTTTTAACAAATAATAATGCAATCTGTGATAATGTAAAACTTACATGTCATGGACACGTGACTTTATTAATGACTACTTGAAAGAAATATGTGACAGCTTTCCTGAACTAAGAGTCTTGGACACAAGAACTGACATCTCTGGGTTATGTGTTTTCAGCTGCCCAGATTGAGGCATGTAGGGCTGCTCAGCCTTTCTCTCAAGCAGGCTGTTCACTTGGCCTTTTTAATAACTGGCTCATGAAACTCTTACTGTCTTTAATCTGTTTCATGGCATCATTCTGCCTCTCAGCCAATCAGTGCCTGAGAGAATCTTGAGGTTTCCATGGAGATGAGTAAACAAACTTTCCTCAGTGTGCAGTATATCTGATCCTGACACACTTGATTTTTCTTTGTGAAATCCAAAAATTCTTTATCTCATCCCTTTATACAAATCCCACATATTTACCCCTGTTTACCTCTGTGACAATGTCAGGTAGGAATTTTTATGTTTAATGTTTATTTAATTTTGAAAGCTTCCTACATAGGAAAGCTTCATAGTGATGTGGGATTAAGGGGAATGTACCAAATGACAAGGTGGTCTCCTTTGGTCTTGGATCTGAAATTTCATAGGTTGTGACTTAGAACTGAGCAGTTACTGATGTGCTCAGTAAATAAACATTCAAATTTTTATTGATATAATAGGCTGGCAGGGCCTTGGGTTCCCTGGTGTACTGAGTCTTTAAGAGCAGCAAAAAAAGTAGGAAACCAGACAATTCCTTTGAAAGGTTTGGCTGAAACAGAGAAAGATGTGTGAGTGTCACACAAGATATGAGGAGCAATATAATTTTGACAGCTCAGCTGTACATCACAAGGTTAGCCAACCCACTAAAAGATGGTTGCCTTGACTGACCTGACCAGTTCAGAAGCTGTGTCCTACTCAGTGCTCACTGAGTAATCCTCTTTGTCCTCCTAAACCAATCAAAACTGTGCCTTCAGGATAGAGAAATGAGTCCCAGATATATGGCTAGGACACAAGAAAGCTGTGTTTACTGCTGTGGTCCTTTAGACAAACCCTCTAAATATAGTTTTAGTGCTGGGACTGCTTTTTCAGAGTGGCATCTGAGCTCTTAGGGTCTGAGGTAGCTGGGTAAAAATTAGTTCATGGCTAGGCTTCTCTGCTACATGATGAGTTCCTGGAAAGCATGCCTTACACAGTCAAACTCTGCCCTCCATTAGCAGAATCATTTTCCCATGTTAAGAGTCATTGTAAAAGTTGTCAAATGTCATTTTTATTGCTCATGTGGAATTTCATATATTATACATAACACTCCTTTTCCACTGCTCCCAGGATCAAGTTCCTACCCATGTGCCACACTAAAATATTTTTCTTTAAAATACTTCAATTGAAGTATGTGTTGTTCACATATTCATTGTAATATGATGAGGGTCTCAGTGTCAAGTCCCTTAAAGAAAATTAAGTTCATCCTTGTCTCATTCTGACACCACCCCCAAGAAGGAGCTTTCTTCAAGAGCTCTATACTTCATCACTTGATCACAGTTTTTCTTATGTATTTATTAAGATTTGTTCATTTTGTATCCCCACTGCTGCCCCCTTCCTTTTCTCCTTCCTGTCCCACCTGCCCTCTTTGTTTTATCCCTAAGCCCTTTTTTATTTACCTGATAGGTGAGGTCCTCCTCACCCTTCTATCTGACCCTAGTTTACCAGGTCTCATCAAGGCTGGTTGCATCATCTTTCTCTATGGCCTGTTTCTCAGGGCATTGTTCTCCTTGTGTCCTCAAATTCCTCTACTGATGACCCTCTTCCTGACTCCTCTACTGCAGGCTTCCCAAAGCTCTGATGGGAGGGAGAATTTCATAGTGAAATCCCACTTAGAGATGGATTTTTTAAGGTCTCTCTCTGTATAATATTGGACTCTGAGTCTCTGTATACAATCCCATTTGATGCAGAAGGAAGCATCTTTGTGGATCTAAGAACATGACACTGATCTATCAGTTGAGGAAAGAGAGCAACATATTTTAATAACAACAGCCTGGGATGACTGAAAATTTCTGTAGGATGCCCTCACCCAACAACTCATTTGTCTCCAGACACAACTTCCACAATACTTGGCCAATAAATCCTTGGCTATAATATTGTAAAATGTATTATGCTTACCTTTATTTCATAGAGATTAAATTGACTTACAGTTTAGTTTCATCCTGCATATCTCTTTCATTCATAATTTTAGAACTCTGCAATGTTTGTGAGAAGTTATATGTTTACAGAACTGGACACCAGAGATGTTGAATCAAACCTGACAGAATCATTCTTCAGCATGCTGAGACATTGACAAATCTGTTCCAGCATCTTGCATTCTGCTTGTTCCTGCCTCAACTGCTTCACTTGCTGTTTCTCATCAAAGCTTGCTCCCCAGAAAAACCTTGAAGAAAGCTCCTAATTTTAATTGGTCTAGCATTTTAGGCTATTCCAAAAAGAACTTTTATTAAGCCTAAAATTTCTTAACATTCAAAGACTACACCACAAATGTTATTGGTTGCTAATTAACCATTTTTTCCCAATTTTATTTGGGTCCCCCACAGGATTTCTACAAGTTCAAAATGTCAGCTAGAAGAAATCCATGAGAATAATGTCCAATTTTCCTTAAAGGGATTGGGTATATTTTTGGTTGTTTGCTATTACTCTGAATTTTTATTGTCAATGGGAGATGTTTATTATTAATGGTCTTTTTCAAAGTGAAGCAAGGAATATACAGGGATAGCTTATAGGAATAGAAAGAGGTATATTGTTGTATCTACTCTACCTATGGTTTTGTTAGTTATTCTCAAATACAATTAGTTTTAAATCTGGTATGGGATTTTGCATATTGATGCAAAAATAGGTCTGTTTTTGATACATTCATATAAGCTTTAGTATATTGTTACAATTCCAAGGTTACTTCCAATATTTTTAAACTTCTATTAAAAGGTGGTAAGGTATGATGTAATTCAAGTTATTTGCTAGTTATTGAACTCATAGTCATGTTGGAGACTAGGTTTAACAGATAGATATCATTTTGCAGACCGATCTATTTTTTATATAACGATAGGTAGTCTACAAAAACTTCAGAGACCTACAGATGATGGCATTTTCAAATATTTTTATTATTTTGAAATTCTTTGACAATGAGACAGGTCATCTCCTGGCAGCAACCCGTCAACCTGAAAGAAGATAATGAGCAACAAAGAACTTCAATACGGAGATGGCTACAAATGTGGCAAACGAGCCACTTGGGTAAAGAAAATATACTCACTTCTTGACTGACAAATTCTGCCAAAATTGGGCAAGCTAATGCAGGACAAGTAAACTGCCGAACTCTGGGTAATCAAGTCCTAAATAGTTCCTGCTTCACATATATGTCTATCAAATATTCTGAGCCAGAAGCCTGAAGACGATGCTCCAACTTTATAGAGAGTTATTGGTGACTGTTCAGGCAGCAAACTGTTTCTGACAATTATTTTTTTTGGAAGCTGTTAACATGTACTTCCTATTTACTCAAGCCACAATACTATTCCTTCTCAAGTCTCTGATGGAGTTAAAGACCAAACAGTCATGGTGCCACATTTTGGATTAAGTTGTTTAAAAGTTAAGGAATCCTTTCATATAGGTAATACCAATAAGGATAAAAATTAATTTATGTATAGAACTTTTAACTTGTCAAGATAGATAGGATAATCAGATACTTTCTCCTAAGTTGCTAAATACACATGGACTAGAAGTTGCACATGTAGATTTTACCTAACAGTTTTCATAATTTCATAATTATTATTGCATTGAAAGAAAAAACCCTTTTATTGGACTTAAAGGGGGAAATGTTGGTATAATGTTCTTTTGAAATGTACACTTCTTACCCTTGTTCATTCAAATGCTGATTTCTATCCCCCACTCTCTGGTTTCAATCTGGAAATTGCATTGTGATTCTTATTCTAAGCATCCTGTCTCAAATGTGTGTAAATAGGCCAAAATAAAACAACTACTGACAATGTGGTGCAAAAGGAGGAACCAGAAGACAGGAAAGAATGGAGGAGCCAGAGTACAGGAAATGAGTGGGAGGAAAAAAGGACAAAGGCATAGCAAGGAGAGCAGAGCTGGGAGCAGGACTGGGAACTACATGGAGAATGAACAAGTCCAAAGATTCCACAAAAAAAGCAAGTAAAATGAGTAAAATTAAACATTAGGAAACTATGAGGGCTTGGAGGTTTAGGAGGGATCAACTATTGGCCGACGTTGTGTTCTATGTTAAATAAGTATAACCAGAATTTGTGTGGTGATTTTGTTATACAGCTCAATAGGATTAACAGCAAATTTTCCAGAAGATATATCAAATGTAAATATTAATCGAAACATACAACAGATATGTACTGCAATTATGATATATTACCATTATTATTGTGGTGTCATAATACCATTATGAAGTCATAATACAATTGTGATGTCATAATAAATGTGTGAGGTCATAAAAGCATTTTGATGTCATAATAGCATTGTGAAGTCGTAATAGCACTGAGATGTCATGACACCATTGTGAAATCATAAAACCATTGGGATGTGATACCACTGTGATATCATCATAGAATTGTGGTGTCATAATACCATTGTGATGTGCAAACGCCCGCGTAACTGTCTCGCCAGCAAGAAGGCACACAGACGACAGGATCCTTCTGCAGCAGGCTTTATTACAGGCAATGAAAGGAGGAAGACCCCCAGCCCCAAGATGGCGCTGCTTAAATAAGCCCCGACCGCACTTATGTGACGTGGAGTGATGTGTCATACCCTGATTGACTGCTTACTCGTACC